>CM046861.1:0-96219 GCA_025617745.1 Heliocidaris erythrogramma | reverse complement strand
AAGAACACACATTGGGAAGAGTGAACTTGAAACAGCTGGTATTCTTCATGAAAACCTTGGATCGCAACAACTTTTAATTCACCATGTACATAAGATTTTTTACTCTAATGCAGATCACTATATTTCAAATAATTTTACTCGCTCTTCAAGTGTTCATGTGCATGACACTAGAAATAGTCAATTTAATTTCGTAGTGCATAAGCGGAAAGGTAAAATTGGAAATTCCTTTTATTTTAACGTTATTCTTTTCTGGAATTCCCTCCCAAATCATGTTAAGTCAGTTAAGAATTTTTTACATTTTAAAAACAAAACAAAATACTTTCGGTTTTACCAATATGTAAGCTAAGCTTATTTGCTGTCATCCAATTAACACAGTTTGATAATTCTAAGCTAAGTTTTTCCCCGATCAGCTTAGGATCAGTACCAGAATATAGTAACACACTATCATCCGCATATAAAAGTAATTTACTGTCGTTGACACAAACACACATATCATTAATGTAGAATATGAAAAGAATAGGACCTAATATGCTCCCCTGGGGAACTCCGCATCTTATGGGCATAGAATCGGAGAGTACATTTTGCAACGAGACAACTTGATGACGATTGGTCAAGTAAGACCTAAACCATTGCACACATGCAGAATTTAAACCCATTACTTCTAATTTACTTAACATTATATTATGGTTAACGGTATCGAAGGCTTTTTGCAAGTCAAGAAGAACCATCCCAACAAAACGTCCTTGGGAAATTTCGTTCCTGACAAAATCTAACAGGTGAATAAGACAAGTTTCAGTGGAATAACCATTTCTAAAACCAGATTGAAATTCGTATATTATTTTGTTTTCTTGAAAGTAGTTCTCTAATTGGGCATACACACATTTCTCTAGGACCTTCGAGACTATACTTAAAACGCTAATCGGTCTATAATTGCTAACATTAGTTTTATCTTTCTTTTTATAAAGGGGTGTTACTTTTGCAATTTTCATTTCATCAGGGAAGGTGGAAGTTGAGATAGATAAGTTAATAATGTAAGTTAAAGGTTTATACAAATATTTAGCTCCATTCTTCTGGCAGGTACCAAGTCAAGCCCGGTACTTTTTGATATTTTCAACTTATTTAATTCATCTAAAACAAACTTTTCTTTGACAGGAGAAAAAAGAAAACAACCTTTCGACACACCCTTAGTGTCGTATAATTTTTGTAATTTAACACTGTCCGTTCCAAATTCATTTGCGTTGCTATCTGGCATATTACTAGCTAATTTTTCTGCCACAGTTGTGAAATAATTGTTAAATTCGTTCGCTATCCTCATATTATCATGACATAACTCCCCTTGGATATTAATAACATTTTCTTTAATATTCTTTTGTTTGTTTTTACAACCTAAATCTTTCAGATTCTTCCACAACTTTTTAGAATCATTTTTATGCTCATCAATTTGATTTTGGAAGTATTCATCTTTAGCCTGTCTCACTTTTCTTTGCACCAAATTACGTAAAAGTTCATATTTCTTTTCTAATTCTAAATTACCACAATCCTTTTTCATATTTTTAAAAGCTATATTTCTTTGTCTTATTAACGAAATAATTTCAGCATTCATCCACTTATCGGTTCCTTGCTTAATTCTTACTTGTTTTAATGGAGCACATTTATCAACTGTAGACATGAAAATATTTTTGAAAATTGACCACGCAGTATTTACTTCTTTATATTCTAATATGTCAGACCAATTGACTCGAGATAAAACATTATTAAAATCATCTATACAATAGTTTCTCATACACCGAATATTTATCTTTCTATGCTGTTTGCATACAGGTCTTATTAGCTTCCTAGAACAGTAGGTTAAAAAATGATCACTTAGGCCAATTTCAATAACACCACTTTGACAAATATTTTCTTCTTTACTGCTGATTACATGGTCTATTAATGATGAAGTGGCCGATGTTGTTCGAGTGGGTTTAGTTATAAGTTGACTCAAGCCGTTTAAATTCAAAATATTCTTGTATTTTTTTGATAATGAAGACTGCTGCAAAAGGCAGATATTCATGTCCCCTAAAATTATAACCTCATCATCTTTTGTTAATTTATCCAAGGTGTCAGTGAGATATTCAATAAAATAATGATCTGTAGGGGGTCTGTACACAACACCTAGAGTAATGGGTTTTGTATGGGGTAATAGAATGTCAATCCATAACGATTCAATATCATTTTGTGTAAGATCTTCTCGTACGTTAAATGCAATATCATTTCTAATATAAAGACAGACTCCACCACCATGTTCTCCTACACGGTCTCGTCTTAAAATACAGTATCCATCGATACAAACTTCTTCATCGTTCACGGAAGAGTTTAACCACGTTTCAGTGATTGCAATTACAGAGATTCTATTTTGAGAGAAAATTAAATGATTCATATAAAGCGCTTTCATCAACAGTATTCTGTATTCTAACTTCAGGGATAGGAGGTAAAATTGGTTGAGAGGGTTGAATATCTTCACAGGATTGAGTAAAAAGGGAGTCACAAAAAGGTGGTAATGAGCACGTCAAACAGACCCAATTTTCATTGGGGTTATGATATAACCTGGTATACTCAGAGAGAGAGATTTCAAGACATTTAGTATGGTACCACTTTTGGCAGGTGGAACACAATAGGCCATGTTGGTTGTTTTTTACGGGTTTATCACATTTACCGCAAGGAAATATGTGAAATTAATAAAATAATAAGCTATTGGCAGATGTATATGTCCTTTAACCACATCGATAGTCGATACTCATTTCTTTAAATAAAGAATGATCTATTGAATCCAGCCCCTCAGTACTTTCTGTAGCTTTCCATCAAAGAAAGTTGGAACCACAGAAGATCGCGACTACAAATTATAAATAATAACAATAATAATAATAAGATTTATAAGGCGCCGAATCCACTTGATGATCAAATGCTCAAGGCGCAACTTGTGCAAAAGATGAAATACATCACAAATAAGCAAAAGTGCAATAGGAGAGGTACGGACATGAAAGGTAATGGTAATCAATTATAGGCCAAATTAAACAGATACTTTTTAAGATTATTTTTGAACACTTCAACAGAACTGCTATTTCTAATCCCTTGAGGAAGAGTATTCTATATCGACGGCCCAGCATGAGCGAAGGTTCGCTCCCCACTTTGTGTTAAGCCTAGGAATAACAAGACATTTGACATTTGATAAGACCGAAGCAAGAGAAAACCCACATCACCTTTCAAAAACTATTTGATCTTTCTTTTCGTTTATAGGGGGATAACATATACCAGAAAAATAACGATGATTGTCTCATGACAAGTGTCTTTCCTGTTATTATCAATATCAACAAGCCTTTCTAATGTGATTTATGAGAAAAAAGCCTCTGTTATGTAATATCATTTAAGACAATTTTGAAACTGAAACATCTGTACAGTCATAACAGTGTTAGAAATATGATTGTGGGAACCTCGTCATGAATGATGACTTTTCCCCGAAATAATTTTTTTCTCAAAGGACCTAAAGTTAAAGTTTGGATAATATATCTAACAGCATATCGGTACTGTTATCTATCAATGACTTATTCATTTCTTTTACAAACGAAATATTGATGTTTATCTGACTCAATGACGTTTTGGTAAATATAATTATAATCGGAAAAGTAAGAACATATTCATTCACACTGTCAGATTCCAAACAAATGATATAGAGATGTGCTGCAACAGCCTCGACAAAATATTCAGAGACATCTTACTCATCAGGGCCAATTCACATATAATCGAAATCTAATTCATCAGACTCTTCCTTATCAGAGCTTTCTTCATCTCACGAACCTGGTTCTTTGACGTCTCCTGCATCAGCTGCTTCATCTGCTAGGATCTGCTTGTGAAATATGTAGAGCCTGTCTGGAGTGCAGAAAGCGATCTCTCCAGATAGGAACTCGCACAGATAGTACCAGTTGCCTCTCTCAGGCTTCTCAATCCTGTGATCAGAGATGAGAGTCTGGACATGCTTCAGCTTGTTGGTGTACTCATCGATACTGACCAACCCATCATCGTGCTTGACCCAAGCGATCAAGATTGATTTACTCTGAGTCACATCAGCGTATGGAGAAATGTTTGATTTCTCTACCTTGTGTTTTACATTGCCCTCTTTGTCAATCATTCTCATTGTATTACTATATTTAATGATCGACATATCATCATAAATAGTGATTTGCTCAGGTTCATACCCATCGCATGGTATCTCCCTGATCGCCTTCCCACCTTCTGGTGTGAATATATGGATCTTCTTAGCTTTCCTATATCCGACATAGATCTGATCATCACTGTCTACAGCTAGACTATCAGTCCCACCTTCACCATAACTCAGAGTCTCAAACTGAATGTCCAGCTTCTCACACTCTGTAGTGTAAAGTGAAATGTTGTTGTACGTATTACATACAACATACCGACCATCAGAGAGGAATTCTACCCCATAGATTTTGACATCCTTAAGCACTGACTTCTGCAGCTGACCATCGCTAGAGAACATATCGATTCCTCCAGTATCGCATCCCACTGCCATACTATCGTCTGGAGTACCAGTCATGCAATTCATACTATCTTTTGTTGGCAACTCAATGTCTTTTACTTCATATGTCACGACCTGTCCGAGACCTAGCTCGTCCTTTCCCACATTCTTCTGAAAAGTGAAGCTCTCTCCAACCTTGGTTGTTTTCTTTGGCTGTTCGTAGTCAGGATCATCTCGCTCCAGGGCCTCTTGTAATTCTTGACAAAGCGTGTCGTGTGCAGCCAGGGCTTCCATCTCTAGTGGTATCTTCATCCCATTTGATACCAGGTCAGTCATGGCTGTCATGTGATTGATGTTTTTTTCGGCTGTTTCTTTCATGATGTCCAGTTCAGCCTTTACTTCCCAGTTCCTCCTCTTTATTTGACCCACGAGAGTGTCTTTTCTTTCTTCCAGTTGTCGAACATATTCGTCGTAAGCCTTGGTGACATCATCTATGCGTTGTGTCACCACCTTGTCCATATGCTCTTTCCTGCATTTACGGCGTCTTCTCAGCAAAACCTTTCCTGATGTTATTTGATCCATGGCCACGACCTCATGACTGCTGAACCCATTCCATAGAGAGTGCGCCTTTTGGCATGCAATACAGAGATACTTTCCACAGTCTTGACAGTAGACAACAGCACTAGATTTGTGTCCTGATTCACAACTAGTACAAACCTGACCTTGATTCTTGACATCCTCTACGAGGGACTTCAGAGCTAGGCTGGTCTGTAGCTGGTTTACATCTCCGCTGGGCACTTGTGTTTCACCTCTGCAAACTGGACAGAGTAGTTTCTTGTCGTCATCGCTGCATTCGAGGAGGCGTTCCAGACAAGCCTTGCAGTAGGTGTGGGAACACGACAGGTTCTTGGGATCGTTGAAGATATTAAGACACACTGGACATTCCAGGCTTTGAGCAATAGCATGCTTAAGATCACGTTCCATAATTGCATGTCTACAAACGAAAATGCAATGGTAAAATAAATATAATTGCTGTATTCCTTAACTCTTACTGTGCCAAGGGGTTTAGCTTTCTTCAAAATTTTACCCAAATGTGATCAATGCTTACTTTTCAAATATCTGCACTTCATTAACCATCTATTATTTCACAAAATATTGTGTATAAAACTTCTAATGATACCAAACATTATTACTTTATCCAACTTTATTCATAAGAATTATTGAACATTACATTTCAGTTTCTTTTTGTTTCTCATTTCTTTACTATTGTATAATGTTGAAATAAGGTAATATCCTTTTAAAAATCTGTAATTATCTCTGAACATTTCCATGGTAGCATATAATTATAATCATACATTTATTTCGAATGCTTAATTTATGTTCAAAATCTTGATATACACTGACGGCTTGTCTCGAATGGGTGGGTTGTGGGAGCGGGATGGCAGCGGGAACGGGCACACCCTTTCGAGACAAGCCCCCCCCCCGGTTATCTCGAATGGACGCGTTCCCAGCGAGAAGTTCAATGAACGCGCCACTTCGAAACAACTGGGGGGGGGGGGGGGGTAGGCTTTCCTCGAATAGGTGTGTTGAGTAGACTTTTGTAACAGACGTTTTAGAAATTTTTGAAAAATGTACTCTTGCTGGTTTTTTCGTTTTTCTTTTGTCTAAGATGTAGAAAATATAATAAAACAGTATCTAAAAAAAGCTTTTGACAAGGAAATCATTATTTGTGCAAAATAAATAGGAGAATTGAATAATTATGCATTAAAACACACGGGGACGAAAGGGCAAGTGGCGTAGCTAGGATTTTTTATTTATTTTTTAAAAATTTTTTTGGCGTGACCTGTTAAATATTGTGAAATTGTGTTACAGACATGTGCTGACATAAGCCAAGGTGTGTTTATCATCTTTCCAATGTTAGAAACACCTTTTAATGCCACTATCATTCTATCAATACCCACTATCAAAAGTCAAAACGCATATCAAAAGGTCGTTTGTACCCGGCCCCCAACTCCCCATACAAGGGGTAGGCCTATGCTCGTACCTCCTTTTCAAAAGTGACCCCCTATCCCGGAGAAGTTGGAATTTGTTTTACCCCCCTATTCCGGGGAATTTTCTGAGATATTGGACCCCCTATCCAGGCAATTTAGGAAATTACCCCCCCCCCCTCCCTATCCCGGGGAGGAGACCACCAGAGTCTGCGAAAATTGACCCCTATTTACATTTTCCCGGGAATATTTTTTTCATCTTCCTCACTCACTTTCCTAATAGATTTTCTTACTCACCCACCAATAAGGGGTGGGGCATGGCCATCTTGTGCCCCCCGTAAAAAAATACGCCGCAGTGAATTAACATTCTATTCTGGACTGTCTGCCCGACCAAACCTTTGAATTTTAAATGAACATTCCGTTATGAATTCATGCAACCTCATACATTCATTTGACAACCCCCGGTTATATTTTCTACATCTTAGACAAATGAAAAACGAAAAAAACCAGCAAGAGTACATTTTTCAAAAAAAATCTAAACGTCTGTTACAAAAGTCTACTCAACACACCCATTCGAGGAAAGCCCCCCCCCCCCCCCCCCCCCCCCTCCTCCCGGTTGTCTCCAAGTGCCGCGTTCATTGAACTTCTCGCTGGGAACGCGTCCATTCGAGATAACCGGGGGCTTGTCTCAAAAGGGTGTGCCCGTTCCCGCTCCCATCCCGCTCCCGCAAACCAAAACAAGCCTACACTGACAACCATATATCTTTCCTGTAGTCTTTTCATGTTTAGAATCATACGTAAACTTCCCGAGCGCTTGGGAATGACAAAAATTGGGGAGAGACAGAGATGAGGATGATCTCTCGCCCTTTCCCAGCAGCGTGGCGATCTCTGAGGAGATGTGCTGCTGGAAAAGGGCTGACATTGGAGGCGGGCGGATTCTGATGGCGCCGTTTGGAATCGGCTTTATCAGATCTATGTAAAAGCCGTCGCGCACGACGGATAGTACGAAGGCGTCGCCGGAGATTGCCTCCCAAACTGGGAGGAATCTCTGGAGCCGCCCGCCTACACTGTCCACAAGCACTCGGGGTAAGGTATCAAAAGGCCGACTTGGGCCTGACCGTGCCCTTGGCGGCGGTCTTACGCCCCCCTCTTCCTCTCGCCGAGCCTCTACCACGGTTGCTCAGGGTAGGGGTCTCAGAGGAAGGGATACCCCGCAAGAGAGGCGGGATGTCTTTCTCTAGCACTCCCAGTGTGGAGAGCGCCAGCTTGCGGCGTTGATGCGTAATGTCAATCGCCGCTGATGAGAGCTGAGACCACTGAAGTCCAGCTAACAAAAGCAGGAGTTCATCCAACAAATTGGAGTCCCCCTCAGTCACATTCAGTTCAACTGATCTGGCCCGAAGGCGTAACAGTGAACCCAGGTACGCCGAAAGCCTTAAGCCCGACCTGACTTTGGTTTCAAAGTTCACTAGGGGCTTCTCGGCGGATCTATAGGACTGAGACTTGAAATTGATATTCAAACGTTGTCCCATACCCATAATTTCCTGGGATAAACCCTTGGCTGAAAAGAAGCCCTGGGTATCATCCCGATAGAAAGAGAAGGCACTACCAAAGGGGCGTCGGGTAGCCCGACCCGCATCGGCGAGTGCCTCCCTATCCCCGTACTCCTGTTTGAAGTCCTCTGTAAGAGGAATACCAGGAGACGGGCCATGCTGTCTGAATAACAGCGATGGCTGATCACTGTCCGACTGGACTTGGGGGAAAATTTCTGGCATATACTTCTCTAACAGGGCCTTGGCATCTGCCGCCATAGCCTGACAAGGCTGGGGGTCGTAGCCGGCCTGAGATTCTGAAACAGACGGGGTTTATGCACACAATAGCCACACACACGAAACACCAACGAAACGTTACAGGGCTGAGCGCCCGGCAAAACGCCAAAGCGAATGCCCTGGGCTACTATACGAAAGAGGTGAAAAGTGAGGTATGAATTTAAGCTCAAATATCACCAAAATAAATACGTGACAGACATAAACCGACACTAAACAGATAATAAACAAGTCTAGGACGGAAATATTGGCAAAAGTCACCCCAAAACGCGCTAAAAGAGTATCAAACTCTGAATTTTTGCGCAAGATAGTGACTTAGCTGCAACTCTTTAGGCTGCGAGAAGGAAAGAGGAGGATTGTGTGCGCGCGTCATGCGTACGTGCACAGAGGAAGGCGTGATCCTAGGGGGGGGGGGGGGGGGGGGTGGGGGGGGGTATATGCACTGTCGTGACTTTAATTACTCGAATGGCTTGCGTAGTCGGAAGACTAGCAAATAGGTAGGTACATTGATTTATTGTAGTAAATTAAAGGACCTAATATTGTATTATCATCAGCGTAGTTGCTACTCTATCAGCTGAAACGATTTTTGGGGAGAGATTATTAAACATGAAGTTTTCCTGTGCTTCAATTTAACACGTGTTTCTATGGGGGCCCGAATGACACACGTGTGTGCCCAGAAGGATAAAGCATATTGCTCTTTCAAGCCGTATAGGACCCTACTTGTAACTTTGTAGATATTAGAATTTCGTTTTGGTCTTCCCCGTCAGAGTGTCGACCCGTATTGTGATGTAATCGTTGAAAAGAATGTTAATATCAAATGAATGTTGTATAAGTGAACTACTTTTGTAATATGTTTATGAATAGTGATCATTAATGGCTCAGATGGGTCCATGAGAGTAGAAGTTGGTCACAGAGGGATTTCGTATTCAATATTTACCAAGGTGAAATATATATAGAAATGCATGAATGCATAAGTTAGGTAATTACAGAAATCATAAACAGTATATGACTAAACCTTAAACACAATTCAGGCGTTATAAAATGAGCAGGGACCAATCAAGAATGATTAAGGTATAACTACATTAGCCGAACTGCCTCTATCTCTAGGCTCTCATTCGTTTAACTGAAATAATATAGTCCAGTTTGAATGAGGTGCAGATAATTTCTGTAAGAACCACTTTCCTGCACCATGTCCATCCACTCAAGCTCTAATGACCATATCACAACACTGCTCTCAACTTCTCACAGAATCCACCATCATGTCTCTTTCTCTAGATATCGATGGCATGACGTAACCACCGAAATATGCACTTTTAGAAAGAAAGAATAAACATGATTAAGAGAGTATTTGAATTCAGTCGCAGTGCTACAGAGAAGTTAGAGAATGGAGAGTGCAGAAATGTGGAAAACAGTTTTTATTTAATCTGTCAAGGGGTCCATGGCTCTTCCCTCAGAAGTATGTACGTATGCGAAGATAATGAGTCCGAAAGGTTTTTCATATTTGATCATACTGCTGTTAAATGACAAAATAGTTTATAATTGATCCAGTTGATTTGTTTTTCATCTTAAATATGCAGTAAATAAAAAATGAAGCAATTTAAGATGAAAACTTAACGCCTGATCTTCTCTGATAAATAAAAATCAAGTAAAAGGCCAAGCTACTACGAGAGGACTTTGAAAACATCAAGTGCAAACGCTTGATGATGAAATCTATTTCTTTTTATTCAAGCAAGTAATTCCCCTCTCTATTCTACTTGAAAGATCGCATATCTTCTCAGAGGTAGGACATCAAAAACATCTTGTATAACAACAACAAACTTAATGACAACAGTGGCGGATCTACGAGGGGGGGGGGGGGGGGGGGGGGGGTTAGGGGGTTTAAACCCCAGCTTGGGCTGCCAAGTAAAAATTTAATGTGCATAAAAAAACGCCATCATAATACAGTCAGACCGCAGGTCGTATGCAAATGAGCAAAAATCGCGCATTTTATTTCCAGTGCCCGAAATGGACTCTCTCCCTGCACGCAGTCGGCTGTATCGCATGGTCATCTTTAAAGTTACGTTCTTCAATAAATATAAATGCTATGCTCATTAGACTTTCTGCAAAAATAAATGAATAGTTCACCAACACAGTGATATTTTGTTTCACTCAGAATTTTAGAAATAAGTTGTTTAAAATAACTGACGAAATAGTCATACAAAAGCCTTTTTTTCACAAGATTTCAAGTTGTTAAAAGACAATTAAAAAGTATATGAGCCGCCATTAAGACACATATGTATGGAAGCGCTAGAATCTCATCTTTTTCATCGTTACATTCAAAACATCCATAAATTTATGACAGAGTCAGGGTCCAGCAATATTCACCCACAGATTATCCGTTGTCAAGACCATGGTCAAGACCATAGAATCTTAGCCCTGTGATTGGCAAGCGAGCCATCTGTAACCAAGTGCGCGTTGAATGAAACAATGCGCAACCTGTTGCTTCACCCTTGCGCAAACATGCGCATAGCTGTTGCCTGGCTGTGAGAAAACATCTTGCGCGGTGGTAACCAATCGGAATGCTGGAATTGACTTTTTTAAAGACAAAGTGTGTACATTGGTTACATATTGCTGGATCCTGACCCTGTCATGAAGTGCACATTAATGTTATTTCAATCTTTGGAAAGTACAAAAAAATTCCCTTTACGCTCATGTCAAATTTGCCCTGGCTCACAATAAAACTATGGTAGTTTTGGCCAGATTTATATTTCATTTCATTTCCATTTTTTGTCATAAAAGGAACACCATTTTTTACCAATTTCGTCTTTTATTTTGAACACAATAAAAGCATGTCACAAATCTCTGATCCCTCTTCTTTTATTTGATGTATAACTCATGACAATTGGTGAATGATAAGTAGTCTATTCAATAGTTTGCAAATGAGATGTTCCTGGCTGTTCTTGCTCATTATGTATTCATAGTCAGGCAGAACTGGAAATAAAATGGCACACCTTTAGGGGACCTGCGGATTGGCTGAATATGTCTAGACCCACACGTTATCATGGACTGCTTTTTATGGTCTCCATTGCGTTAGTAGATGCCAGGAAAACATCACTTACGGGGGTTCAAAATAGCAACAAAAAAAAATCGGCTCGTCGAATGGCTTGCGTAGTCGGAAGACTAGCAAATAGGTAGGTACATTGATTTATTGTAGTAAATTAAAGGACCTAATATTGTATTATCATCAGCGTAGTTGCTACTCTATCAGCTGAAACGATTTTTGGGGAGAGATTATTAAACATGAAGTTTTCCTGTGCTTCAATTTAACACGTGTTTCTATGGGGGCCGAATGACACACGTGTGTGCCCAGAAGGATAAAGCATATTGCTCTTTCAAGCCGTATAGGACCCTACTTGTAACTTTGTAGATATTAGAATTTCGTTTTGGTCTTCCCCGTCAGAGTGTCGACCCGTATTGTGATGTAATCGTTGAAAAGAATGTTAATATCAAATGAATGTTGTATAAGTGAACTACTTTTGTAATATGTTTATGAATAGTGATCATTAATGGCTCAGATGGGTCCATGAGAGTAGAAGTTGGTCACAGAGGGATTTCGTATTCAATATTTACCAAGGTGAAATATATATAGAAATGCATGAATGCATAAGTTAGGTAATTACAGAAATCATAAACAGTATATGACTAAACCTTAAACACAATTCAGGCGTTATAAAATGAGCAGGGACCAATCAAGAATGATTAAGGTATAACTACATTAGCCGAACTGCCTCTATCTCTAGGCTCTCATTCGTTTAACTGAAATAATATAGTCCAGTTTGAATGAGGTGCAGATAATTTCTGTAAGAACCACTTTCCTGCACCATGTCCATCCACTCAAGCTCTAATGACCATATCACAACACTGCTCTCAACTTCTCACAGAATCCACCATCATGTCTCTTTCTCTAGATATCGATGGCATGACGTAACCACCGAAATATGCACTTTTAGAAAGAAAGAATAAACATGATTAAGAGAGTATTTGAATTCAGTCGCAGTGCTACAGAGAAGTTAGAGAATGGAGAGTGCAGAAATGTGGAAAACAGTTTTTATTTAATCTGTCAAGGGGTCCATGGCTCTTCCCTCAGAAGTATGTACGTATGCGAAGATAATGAGTCCGAAAGGTTTTTCATATTTGATCATACTGCTGTTAAATGACAAAATAGTTTATAATTGATCCAGTTGATTTGTTTTTCATCTTAAATATGCAGTAAATAAAAAATGAAGCAATTTAAGATGAAAACTTAACGCCTGATCTTCTCTGATAAATAAAAATCAAGTAAAAGGCCAAGCTACTACGAGAGGACTTTGAAAACATCAAGTGCAAACGCTTGATGATGAAATCTATTTCTTTTTATTCAAGCAAGTAATTCCCCTCTCTATTCTACTTGAAAGATCGCATATCTTCTCAGAGGTAGGACATCAAAAACATCTTGTATAACAACAACAAACTTAATGACAACAGTGGCGGATCTACGAGGGGGGTTAGGGGGTTTAAACCCCAGCTTGGGCTGCCAAGTAAAAATTTAATGTGCATAGAAAAACGCCATCATAATACAGTCAGACCGCAGGTCGTATGCAAATGAGCAAAAATCGCGCATTTTATTTCCAGTGCCCGAAATGGACTCTCTCCCTGCACGCAGTCGGCTGTATCGCATGGTCATCTTTAAAGTTACGTTCTTCAATAAATATAAATGCTATGCTTATTAGACTTTCTGCAAAAATAAATGAATAGTTCACCAACACAGTGATATTTTGTTTCAGTCAGAATTTTAGAAATAAGTTGTTTAAAATAACTGACGAAATAGTCATACAAAAGCCTTTTTTTCACAAGATTTCAAGTTGTTAAAAGACAATTAAAAAGTATATGAGCCGCCATTAAGACACATATGTATGGAAGCGCTAGAATCTCATCTTTTTCATCGTTACATTCAAAACATCCATAAATTTATGACAGAGTCAGGGTCCAGCAATATTCACCCACAGATTATCCGTTGTCAAGACCATGGTCAAGACCATAGAATCTTAGCCCTGTGATTGCCAAGCGAGCCATCTGTAACCAAGTGCGCGTTGAATGAAACAATGCGCAACCTGTTGCTTCACCCTTGCGCAAACATGCGCATAGCTGTTGCCTGGCTGTGAGAAAACATCTTGCGCGGTGGTAACCAATCGGAATGCTGGAATTGACTTTTTTAAAGACAAAGTGTGTACATTGGTTACATATTGCTGGATCCTGACCCTGTCATGAAGTGCACATTAATGTTATTTCAATCTTTGGAAAGTACAAAAAAATTCCCTTTACGCTCATGTCAAATTTGCCCTGGCTCACAATAAAACTATGGTAGTTTTGGCCAGATTTATATTTCATTTCATTTCCATTTTTTGTCATAAAAGGAACACCATTTTTTACCAATTTCGTCTTTTATTTTGAACACAATAAAAGCATGTCACAAATCTCTGATCCCTCTTCTTTTATTTGATGTATAACTCATGACAATTGGTGAATGATAAGTAGTCTATTCAATAGTTTGCAAATGAGATGTTCCTGGCTGTTCTTGCTCATTATGTATTCATAGTCAGGCAGAACTGGAAATAAAATGGCACACCTTTAGGGGACCTGCGGATTGGCTGAATATGTCTAGACCCACACGTTATCATGGACTGCTTTTTATGGTCTCCATTGCGTTAGTAGATGCCAGGAAAACATCACTTACGGGGGTTCAAAATAGCAACAAAAAAAAATCGGCTCGCCGCTTCGCGGCTTTTTATGGTCTCCATTGCGTTAGTAGATGCCAGGAAAACATCACTTACGGGGGTTCAAAATAGCAACAAAAAAAATCGGCTCGCCGCTTCGCGGCTTTTTATGGTCTCCATTGCGTTAGTAGATGCCAGGAAAACATCACTTACGGGGGGTCAAAATAGCCAAGAAAAATTGGCTCGCCGCTACGCGGCTCGCGGACATCGCCGCGCGCCGTTTCGTGGTTGTGGACGATGCTCCGCATCGTCGTTGGGTCAAAAACCCCCCTTGGAAAAAAGCTAGATCCGCCCCTGGATAACGATGATGATGATGGATGATGGATGATCTTTACAGGGTGTTCAGACGCTAAAAATCTATACCAAAACGGTATAGCTATACTAGAACGGTATAGCTATACGATGAAATTTTGCGTCTGAACGCTGACAAACGAAACGACGTACATGTTCCATGTCCGTCTGAACGTATGGCGACCATAGAACGGTATAACTGGGCGGGGCTTAACGGGAGCGCGCGTGAAAGGTGACCTTTTACCTCTTTTCCGCGGATGATGATTCTTTATACGTCGTTTCTTTATCGAGTTTCGGTATAAACTGAATAGCGTCTGAACAGGGGGTTAGTCTATATCACAATAGACCTGTTTACTAAGTGATTCAAATTTATGGATGTTTCTTTCCTGGGGACCTAGTAACGAGGTATTCAATTAACCTGTTATTAATGAATGAATTACAATACTTGGAATCCAGTTTGCATACATTACTTGTTGCCAGGCGCGGATCCAGGATTTCTTAGGGGGAAGTCCAAATTTTAAATCATGTGAGCTACATATTGCTTCAATAATGGTGACGATCTCGGGGGGGGGGGGGGGGGGGTGCAAAATCATATAAGGGCTTTCACTCCCGTACTAAGGGCTCATTACTGTGGCAAATCATTACTCCTCGGCGACAGTCGGCGAAGATATCAAACAGTTATGTATCTGAAAAGACTGAAATGGCATATACTGTAAATCAAATTTCAAAAGGAACAGCACTAATATTTTTTTTGCAAACCAGTCATTAATTGTCGCACGAGATAATAAAGACAATATCGGACACGGTAATGGTATGATTAAAAAATAGACTTTATTGATATGCTCTATATGCATGATATCTATTAAGGAAATCGCACCTGAAATTGCATCATGTGCACTATAAGTTCCAAACGCTTTCTTTCATACAGTAAAAGTACGAAAAAGTTCCACAAGCTGGTATGCATACTATTACACAAGATGTAATAAAACAATAAGTGTAATTATAATGATACACTTACATGCCAAAGCATGATCATTATTGCGTTTCTTTGTGCCTGTAAAAGAATAATACTAATATAATATCCATTCAAATTTATTCTGTTAACATGAATATTTTGAAGAAATGTTAAAATTTGATTTTCCACTATATTGTTGAAAATAGGTGGAAATATCATCAACAGTATCTAAACGTCTTAAGGATAACCGTTGACATGATTAAAACCAAAAGTGGTTGGCTTGTACATATTTGTATTACTGTATAAAAGGTTAAACAAATGTTAAAAAAAGAAGAGAGTATTCCAGTATTCCACAAGAATGGCAAGGCGTTTCACTAAGAAAAATCGCACCTGAAATTGCATCATGTGCACTATAAGTTCCAAACACATTCTTACATACAAGTACAAAAAAAGTTCCACTGGCTAGTATGCTTCATGCATACTATTTCATAAGAGATATGACGTTCACACTTGATTTGATACGCTTTTATTGAACGATGTTCAAGATGACAGCTAATAGCTGATACATGATGAATTATAAAAGCATAATTCAAATAAACATAGGACAAGAATGATAAAAGCAATAGGCCTTGTAATCCAGCCAAAAATGGGAGTTATAGACTGAGGCAGACTCAGATCGAGTCTGAGTCACGTCTTTTAGATGGTGATATTAAAGGGTCACTAAAATAAAAAAATAATTGCCCATTTTTCGTAGGAAGGTGTCATCAGGAGCCAAAAAATATCCATCACATAATTTTTTATGCATTCAGTCATATTTTATAATCATTTGAAAAGTACATTTTTGCTGATTTACACAGTCATAAGCCCCGCCCCTAAAAAAACCCATCGAAGCAACATCGTGATCACGTGATCTGTGACGCATGAAAAGTAAGGGAAAATATTCCACTAACCTATACCGTGCGCGCCCGGAGGCCCCGGCAGGCCCAGCCCGGTGCCGAGCATGATATTCACCGCATCGACCATTTGCATTGCGTATTTTCGTGTGTTTAATTCCTCACAATAACTTTGATTTTGGGACACAGTATCATCAATAATGCCTAATCGGTGTATAGTTGCGGGCTGTAGCAAGACCCCTAAAGATGGTGTAAGCCTACATCATTTTGCTAAAGATGAAAATCTACGGAAATTGTGGGTCGCAAATGTAAAGCTCACGCGGGCAGAGTGGCAAGGGCCGGCCAAGTGAGTGGAGTACAATCTGCAGCGATCACTTTGCCGAAGATGATTTTGAGGATCCTGGCCTGTATTCCGAATTTGGCATGAAGAGAAGGATAAGCTAGCTAAAAGATTCAGCTATTCCAACGATCAGACTTGGATTCAAGTCTTCCAATCTGTTTTTCAACAACAGCTGCAGCAGCTTCACCCGTAGACCGAAAATTCTGTCTCTCTTTCGTTAGCTAAGACGACCTAATATAACGAACGAGAGACAGCATTTTCGGTCTACTTCACCCGTAACTCTTTAACCTTTAAAGGTTTACTAAATTAGAGAAAAAATGGGTGCTCTTTTCATGTAGTTTTGCCTTCTAATCACGAATCTGCCAATCGATTGTCCAAATTATGTCTCGTTTTGGCGAAAAAAGGGGAAAAAATAGAGGTTTTGGGACCGTTCCTTAAAACTCATGAGCTGATTGGCTAAACCCCAAGTGACGTATGAAAAGTAAGAGGCACAAGATCTGCAGGCTGCAGCATATAATATTGTACACAGAATGCGGTATTTGACCCCTCTGTTCAACGGACAATTTATGGAAATAGGAAATTAATCAATATAATCTTAGGAGTGAATAATCATTAGCAATATATTTTCTACAAGATCAGTAAACGCTTTTGCCCAAATATACAGCTCTTGTTTTGTTTTTTAGCTTTTCTTTTGAACAATGTTCTCATCCATCTGAGCTTGCCGAACGAAAGTTTTGCATTGGTCATAAACGCGTGCACAGCCGTTTTATGCGTCTGTATGATTGTACAATGTCCTACACATCTTTAGTACGGCAGTGACTATGTTCCCCTCGCACATAGCGACTTGGGAGCGCTTTTGTTTTGTTTATTTCACTTACGGCTTTTTTTTTGTGCTTCGCTTTACATAGTACGTTAGTAGGCTACTGACTTAGATTTTGGCTGAATTCGAGTAACTTATATAGAGAGAGGAAAAGTGCCCGCGATTCCGAGTTGGAGGACTTTTCTGAGCCATGCAGATACGAACTCTGATTTATCAGATGATTTATCAGACCCCGAAGGCAAAGAAGCTCGAGTGGCAAGGGGAAATTCGACCATAATTATTATATGTTTGAAAGGGTTTGAACCCCTCGCAGAATACGGTGAAGGGCCGTGGGTGATGTAACTCCAGGGAGCTCCAACGCGTTGGAGCTCCCTGGAGTTACGGGTGAAGTAGACCGAAAATGCTGTCTCTCATTCGTTATTAGGTCGTCTTAGCTAACGAACGAGAGACAGAATTTTCGGTCTACGGGTGAAGCTGCTGCAGCTGTTGTTGAAAAACAGATTGGAAGACTTGACTCCAAGTCTGATCGTTGGAATAGCTGAATCTTATAGCTAGCTTATCCTTCTCTTCATGCCAAATTCGGAATACAGGCCAGGATCCTCAAAATCATCTTCGGCAAAGTGATCGCTGCAGATTGTACTCCACTCACTTGGCCGGCCCTTGCCACTCTGCCCGCGTGAGCTTTACATTTGCGACCCACAATTTCCGTAGATTTTCATCTTTAGCAAAATGATGTAGGCTTACACCATCTTTAGGGGTCTTGCTACAGCCCGCAACTATACACCGATTAGGCATTATTGATGATACTGTGTCCCAAAATCAAAGTTATTGTGAGGAATTAAACACACGAAAATACGCAATGCAAATGGTTGATGCGGTGAATATCATGCTCGGCACCGGCTGGGCCTGCGGGGGCCTCCGGGCGCGCACGGTATAGGTTAGTGGAATAATTCCCCTTACTTTTCATGCGTCACAGATCACGTGATCACGATGTCGCTTCGATGGGTTTTTTTAGGGGCGGGGCTTATGACTGTGTAAATCAGCAAAAATATACTTTTCAAATGATTATAAAATATGACTGAATGCATAAAAAATTGTGTGATGGATATTTTTTGGCTCCTGATGACACCTTCCTACGAAAAATGGGCAATTATTTTTTTTTATTTTAGTGACCCTTTAAGGTTGCGTAACATTTATAGTCTTACGTATATGCGAGATTTTATTTGTTTCGTATTCAAAATGTCTACAATGGAGCTACAAAATTAAATTCAACCTGGATTTGATTCATTCAAATATATATTCAATATTCACTGCGGTTTTTAAACTAAATTAAAGAAATAATGTCAAAATCTATTTTGGATTAAACTTATAATAAATTGTAAAGCCTTGAATTTAGCCTATAACTTAATCGGCCGCGATTTGCATTCAGCTTGATTGACATTTGCAATAAGCTAATCAGCGGAGCTTTGACAATCGTATAGGCGGAGCCCGACGGTGAGAGTTCCTCCTGAAATTCGGGGGAGATGGACGGTTTGGCTGGACTGTATTGAGGATCGACAAATTTGTGTAAGTCACTCGCCCTCAACGTCCGCTTGGTCTGCTTGCTGCGTGGATTATTCAATACAGTCCAGTAGGTGGACTAGGCAACATGTAGAACACAGTGCGTTGTGCGAACGAATTACACGCACGTGTATTGTAGCGCCATGTACATTGAAGCCGTACATGCGACTATGTACTTGACGTCTATGCTTGGAGAATACACGCTGTTCTAATTTGGCAAACCTCCCCTTCACAGGTAAAGGGTATGGGTTGGCTGGGCATGAAGCTACAAACCCGCTTCATGGGTTGACATAATGATTAGGCCTACTCCCTGCGGAAATTCAATGTTTAAAAATGAATTTATGAAATATGGACGGGACGTCAGCCCTTAAGAAGTGCCTCCCACCACTCTAAGAACCATTCCCCACCCATGGGTACCAAAAGGCGGGGACCGAAAGGGCCAGGGGAGGAGCCTATTTGAACCAAAAAAGGAGCCCCAAATCCTTAGTGTATTATATTAATAGATTATACATACCGTTTCGTCTGAAACCCGTTCCTGGATGGATTAAATGCTTGAAAGTTCTTTTTCAACGCCTGTCACTTGATGAAGCTCCCACGTGACGTGTACCTACCGTCGTCTACAGAGTCACCCCAGCCCGATAATGAAGTGAAAAGTATGGAAGTGTATTCCACTACCGGACACTTTTCAGTAATTCAGTCATATCAAACAAAATATAGACAAAATATTTATCAAACTCACCCAATGAATAGACAACATCCTACAGAAAATAAAGATGTAAAAAAAGTTGCAAATCCAAACCAATGTTCGATACGATAAACATTCGATTGCCCCCCTGTCCCCCCATTTTTTCTGTTCTTCCTCTGTTTTATCACTTTTCTCTCAGACTCCTTTTCTTTCTTTCTTTCTTTTTTTTCATTTCCCTTTCCTTTCTCTCACTCTCACCCATCTCCACCAGCGTACCTTGTTCGAGGGAAAACCCGATCTTCCATTCTGCTCCCCTTTTCTTTCCTTCTCTCTCTTTTCTTCCGATCCCTTTCCCGTCTCTTTCTCTATCGTTTTGGTGGTGGGGGGGGGGGGGGGGGGGATGGGGAAAAGGCCAGATTTTTCCCCCTTATAGAAATAGCTTTATTAAATATTGCTTTTGACTTTGCAATACTTTATAAACACATTAATAACAACAAAATACTGCACATAATAGAATTAACAAACAAACCATTTTAATTATACAGCACATATAGCAAAACTAGTTTATAGCAAAATTATGTTCACCCATCTGTTATCAAATGAGATGAAATTGTTATTCTTAAATTTTAACATATAGATGTTCAGAATGGTAATGCCTTTATTGATAGTAAGCTTTTTTTCATTTCCAGGAAACTTACATCCCTTCTGTTCTTTTTTTATTCCTCCGCGTTTTCCTTCCCTTTATATCCTCTTTTTTCTTTCCCTTTCACCCTGCTCTGTTTTTTTTTTTTTCTTGGAGATGGGGAGATGAGACAACGTGGGAGCAAGGCCCTTTCGGCCTCCGGCCTCCTTCCCCCTTCCCCTTTTTCCTTTTTCTTCTCCCTCTTTTTCCCCCTTTCTCTCATCTATCACTTTTCCTTCCTTCTCCCTTTTTTATGGAGGGGGGGGGGGGGGGGGGGGTGGAACCGTGGAAGGCCCTTTTGGCGCCCGGCATCCTTCCTCCCATTTTCATTTTGTCTTCCTATTTTTTTTCCTTTTCTCTCCTCTCCCCCTTTCCCTTCTTTTCCTTCTCTCTTCCTCCCATTTTCATTTTGTCTTCCTATTTTTTTCCTTTTCTCTCCTCTCCCCCTTTCCCTTCTTTTCCTTCTCTCTTTCCCTCTTTGTTCTTTCTAATTTCCTTCCTGCTCGCTCTCTTCCTATCTCTCTCTTTGCGAGGGGGGAGGGGGGAAGCAACAGGCCCCCTTTGCAAGGGGGCCTGGGAGGCAAAGCCATTTCGGTCCCTGGATTCTCCTCCTTTTACTTCCTCTTTCATTTCATTTTTTTTTCTTTTCCCATTCTCTCCTCTTTCCCTTCCCTTTCCTTCCCTCTTTTTGGCCGGGGAAGGGGAGGGGGAGGGAGAACGGAGAGGCAACGTCCTTTCGGTCCCCCCGGCCTCCGCGCTTCTTCCTCTTTTAATTTTTTCTTCCTTTTTCACTTTTCTCTCCTCACTCCCTTTCTCTACTTTTCCTTCTCTCTTTCCCTCTTTTTTCTTCTTTCTACTCTCCTTCCTGCTCTCTCTCTCTCTCTCTCTCTCTTTATGGGGGGGGGGGGGGGGTGGCAACAGGCAACACTACACCCTGGGAGGTAAGGCCCTTTCGGCCCCGGACTGCTTCCACTTTTTGCCTTCTTTTTTCTCTCTCCCCCCCCCCCCCCCCCCTTCCTTCACTCTTTTTGGGCGCGGGGGGAGGCAAGGCCCTTTCGGCCCCAGCCTCTTTCTTCCCTTTTCAAATTTTCTTCTTCTTCTTCTTCTTCTTCTTCTTCTTCTTTTTTTCCTTTTCTCTCTTCTCTCCCTTTCCCTATCTCTTTCTCTCTTTCCCTCTCTTTTTTTTTGGCCGGGGGGGGGGGGGGCGGGCTCGCTGGGCCCCCCTGGATCCGCGCTTGCTTGTTGCTATGTCTGACAAGCCTCTGGCAAGCTTTCAGGTTGTCAAGAACAACCTTTGTTTCAAAAGTATGCATAAAATTTGAATCACTCAGTAAACAGGTCTATTACACACGACCGCGCGTCCACATTCTCATGTTCTCAGAAAATCCGCAGTTGAAATAAGACAAGCCATCAGAAGTAAGTAAGAAGCTTTTGCTGTATCATTTTCATCTACATTCCTCATGCAGCAGGTACAAAAGCTAATCAGGTCAATATTCCTGTCTAGTTGTATTCAACGAGACTGATATCCCGATGGGTGTGACAAACCATAGTATTGCTCGTTTTGCTATGAGCGAATGGGTGTATATGTCCCACTGATATTGCAGAATAGTCTAATCAAAATTATTTTATGCTTTTTTTAAACTCACTTGTGAAAAAATCCCCCCAGTTCAAGATTTTGTGAGCTAGTTATTATAACTTGGATCAAACTTGAAATACCAGACATGTGTAAAAACAATAAAATTGAAATGATTAATTCGACCCAAATAAACATTTGTAGCCCACAACATTAAGAATTACCTGCCACCAGGCACCAGCACACCAGTTCAGTTTATTATCCAAACTGACCGTGAAGTTGAATAAGCATATTTTCGCCTCGAATGTATCAATAAGATACATCTCGCCTGTTTTTAAAGGCAGTGGCGTATCCAGGATTATCATCGGGGAGGGAGAACAAGACCCCGAAATCTCTTACAAACAAACAAAAAATTACGTGTCTTTCTCGTCCAAAATTCTCTGACAGGCAGAAAGAAAAACAAATCTTTTTTTTTTCGATTACTTTTTATAGATACACTTTTGTTTTATATAATTTAGGTATGCCAGATTTGAATTTACCGGGTGGGGAAGGGAGGGGGCACGTATACGGGAAGGGAGGGGGCACGTATACCCCTTCATCATGGATCCACCACTGTAAATATTGTATATTACAAATATTTAGTTACAACACTAAACAATAGGCGTATGTAATGCATACAAAACAAACGATTCAAATTTGTATTTCAAGAAGGCAAAGGCCACATCGATAAGGTATACAAAGTTCACAATTTCATGACATGTATGGTATTCATGTACAAACTGTACACGGGTAGTTTTTATCTGTAGCCAAAAATCGCATATGGTCCAGGCTTATGTTTGAGGCAGGATCTAATATATAAATATATATATAATATATACTCTCTGACTGTGCGGATAAAACATCTCCCATCCCGCCTTTTTTGATTATGCAACTTAGAAAATATACATCAAATCAAGACCCCGTATCTCTCTTGAATAATAATAAAGAAAATGGTCGAATTGAGGATTACATCGGAGTGAATGACTGTTTTGTGCATCATAATCAAAACATCACTCATTAATTCATAGCATTTTCATATACATGTACATATATCATATAAAATCATTATACTATATTATTTTTCGATTCTATTTTCTATTCTTTGCATGTAGACAGATAAGATTGGAGTGACAGAGGCATATCTTTTCCTTGATATTAACCCCCCCCCAACTCCCCTCCCCCCCCCCCCCCGAAAAAAAAAAGAACAAAAAACGACCAAAAAGAAACACGTTCAGAAAAAAAATATATAAATTTTCAACTGTTAAATATGCCTTTTGAAATTTATAAATTAATAAGCTGTTGGCAGATGGATCATTTTCTTTAGCCATGTCAATATCCGATACTCAATGTTTTAATATAAAGAAAGTTCTATTGGAAGCAGCCCCTCAGTGTTTGCTGCAGCTTTCGATCACAGAAATCACAGCCACAACTACAGAAAATTGCTACGAAAATTATGTATATTCATGTGATAAGAATGAAGCAAGGAAAAACCACATCACTTTATATCAAATTACTTTATGATCTTTCTTTTCGTTTACAGGGAGATACAGGGAGCATACACCAAAAAAAATGTACCATCACTGTTTTATAATTTAATTAAAGGTGTCTTGCTTGTTATTATCAGTGTCAAAAAGCCTTTCAAATGTGGTATATGAGAGAAAAGGCCTCTGCTTTAATGTATATCAAACATTTCGTAAACATAACATTTATAAGAATTCTGAAAATTAATGGCAACATCTAGACAGTCATGACCGTGTTCGTAGCATAAAGGTGGGAAACTCGTCATGAATTAAGACACTTCTCCGAAACCATTCCCCCCCCCAAAGCCCCTAAAGTTACAATTTGGATAATATATCTAACAGGATAAACGGTACTGTTATAGAAAAAGAACTTTAATCGGTTGGATACATCATGTTATCATGTTAAACCTTCGATCAGTCGATAGGCCTATTCTTTGGTACTTTAGCCTAGTCACTGTCAGATTCCAAACAAATGATCTGCTGCAACAGCCTGTTATTTTTAAAGAGATCTAACTCATTAGGGTAATTTTGATTCCTTACGTAATCTTCTTGACAGGTTTAGGTTAAATTGCTCCGTAATTGGCCTAACAGAAACTTGGCTCTCTGACACACCTCATTCATTATACTCTCTCCGTGGTTATGACCTAATAGTGAATAATAGACCCAACAGATCTGGAGGAGGGGTGGCTTTGTATATTTCTTCTGATTTCAATTTTAATAATATAACTCTTTTAAACAAAATTAATGATTCGATTGAAACACTTTTTGTTGAAATTGATTTTGTGGGTAGAAAAAATATCGTGATTGGAATAGTATATAGACCTCCCAATTCCAGTCACAATGATTTTTTGTTAAACATGCAAAACATTATCTCAAACCCTATCCTACGTGGTAAGGATTGTTTTTTAATGGGAGATTTTAATGCCAATTTGTTGAAATACGACTCTTTTTATGGAACGCTCCTCTCATCATCATTTGTACCACTAATATCTAAACCAACTCGTATCTCAGAAAAATTTATTCATGAATTTTATGGAACGCTCCTCTCATCATCATTTGTACCACTAATATCTAAACCAACTCGTATCTCAGAAAAATCTTCCACGCTAATTGACAACATATTTACAAACATGCATCCTTTTCCACAAGCTGGAGTTGTAGTCTCCAATATCACGGATCACTTCCCAATATTTGCGAACTTCCCCATTTTACAACAAACTCATCAACCCTCTAAAATTTATTCTAGGAATTTTTCCGAACGCAATATTAACACTCTCAAAAACAGATTAGATGAACTGGATTGGAGTAGTTTATATAATATTACTGAAGTTAATAGTTGTTTTGATGAGTTTATGGATAAATTAACTACTTTATTTAATGAATGTATCCCGATTAGAAAAATAAATCATCGCAGTCGAAAAAGAACCCCCAAATCGCCTTGGATTACGGCAAGCTTACTCAGATCTATAAATAGGAAAAATAATCTTTATTTAAAATATAAAGCGAAGCCTACTGAAAGTTCCAAATCTAAATATTTAAATTACAAAAATACACTGACAGGATTATTACGTAGAGAAAAAAGAAATTATTTTTCACGCCAATTTATTCACTGTAAAAAAATATGCAAAATGCACATGGAAAATAATCAATGAAGTTTTAAATAAACATGATAGAAAAGACAGTTTCTAAGATACAAATCGGTGATAAAACTGTTAACAATTTACAAGAAATCTCAGATCACTTTAATAAATACTTTGTGGAGTTGGGTCCAAATTTAGCTAGCAAGATACCCGACAGTGATAAAATTTTCTTGATTACTTACAAAACCCTAACCCTAATTCTATGTTTTTTGCTCCTGTAATTGAAGGTGAAATTCTTGATATGGTGAATAACTTCACAAACAAACGTAGTTGCGGGCACGATGGTATTGATAATTTCATTACGAAGAAAATTATTTCATGTATTATTGAACCATTTACTTATGTCTGTAATTTGTCTTTGAGAACAGGCGTTTTTCCAAATAGAATGAAATTAGCTAAAATAATACCCATTTTCAAGAAAGGCAATCCTCTTGTACTATCAAATTACAGGCCTATATCTTTATTAACTACATTTTCCAAAATATTAGAAAAAATTGTTTTTTCACGAACAGTAGATTTTCTAAATCAGAATGAAATTTTACACGACTGTCAATTTGGTTTTAGAAAAAGTCATAATACATCACATGCAATCTTGTCTTTCATCAACAAAGTTGCTACCTCTATTGACGATGGTACTCACACAATAGGAATGTTTTTAGATTTTTCTAAAGCGTTCGATACGATAGACCACAGAATTCTTTTACATAAACTGTCCCATTATGGAATTAGAGGCATCGTTTTAGACTGGTTTTGTAACTATTTATATGAACGCCAACAATACGTTTCCATTGAAAATAATATGTCAGACCTAAGAAATATTACTTGTGGTGTACCTCAGGGTTCCATTCTTGGCCCATTGTTATTTATTTTATACATCAACGATTTCCCTAGATCATCGAATTTATTTTCCTTTATCACTTACGCAGATGACACCAATCTTTTCCTTTCACACAAAAACTTAGAAACTCTTTGTCGACTTGTCAATTCTGAACTGAATTCAGTTATCACTTGGGTTAAAGCTAATAAATTGTCCTTAAATCTAGAAAAAAAAACAATTATATGCTATTTAGTAATACATTTAACCATCTACCTTACCCAATCTTAATAGATAACATTCAAATACACCAGGTTACTACAACAAAATTTTTAGGAATACTAATTGATGACAAACTTTCATGGAAACATCACATTGATAACATATGTAAGGTTATTTCAAGAAATATTGGCATAATCAAACTAAAATGGACATTTCCCCCCAATATTCTTAAATCTTTATACTCCACGTTAGTTCTTCCCTACTTAAATTACGGAATTCTTGCATGGGGGAACAGCGCGGCATGCCTATTAGATAGAATTCTATTACTACAAAAAAAAAGCTATGCGGATCATAAGTCATGTACATTACAGACACCACTCTGATGGTCTTTTTTATACTAATAATATTCTAAAAATTTACGACATTTATCGATTAAATCTTGCCATACTTATGTATCAGTTTCACAAAGGAGAACTACCCAAAGTTTTTAATAATATATTTCAAGCAAATAATGAAATTCATCACTATCCCACCAGACAAATTAATCTTTATCACCTCCCAAGAACTCGTACAGCACTCGCACAGAATACTTTTATATTTACTGCTCCCAAATTTTGGAACTCCCTTCCACTGAACATGAGAGAGAGCCTAAGCTTAGGCACATTTAAACTAAAACTAAAAAAATCTTTTATTGCTTTTTATACACACTAAAACCAACCCCTCAATAATCTGTTGGTATTATTCAAACGACAAGTATAATAGTGTTTGTTAAAAAATAAACTTACACAACTCGACCTTTAACTTTTCCTACGACCCCCCCCCCCCCCCCCATCCGCTCCTGTCACTATGTCCTTTGTTATTATTTGTTTGTTTTGTTTTTGTGTTGGGTTTTTGGCCTTTATTTTACTTCCTTGTGGATCCTTCATGTATAATTGCTTACAATTGCCTACAGCTGGAAACAATAATACACTTTAAAACCATTTTTTTTTTTAATTAAAATTTTGTATGTGCTTAAAAAATAACGTCTTCCCGTATTTATTTTTGTTCAAATATTTTACAATTTAATTATTCCAGGGGCCAGCGTTTTGTACAAGCTCTGCTTCTTTTGCTGGTCTCTTTTTTCATTTCTTTTCTTACTTTAAATCACACACTTGAATAACTATGTACATGTATTTAAATCATATTATGATCTAAATTGATTCTAATGAGTAATATTGTTATTATTCATGTTACCCATACACTATGTTTATGATGATTACTTGTTGATTTGTATTTACATTATTATTGATTTGTATGTTGATTGCTGAAAAGAATTGAAATAAACAATAAATCTAAAAATCTAAATTAGGGTCAATTCAAATATCATCAAAATCAAAGTCAATGTCACATTCTTATTCATCAGACACTTCCTGATCAGAGCTTTCTTCATCTGACGAACCTGGTTCTTTGATGTCTCCTGCATCAGTCGCTCCATCTGCTAGTATCTGCTTGTGAAATATGTAGAGCCTGTCTGGAGTACAGAAAGCGATCTCTCCTGATCGGAACTCGCGCAGATAGTACCACATACGCTTCTCAGGCTTCTCAATCTTGTGATCAGATATGAGAGTTTGGACATGCTTCAGCTCGTTGGTGTACTCATCGATACTTACTAACCCATCATCGTGCTTGACCCATGCGATCACGATTGAATTGTTCAGAGTCACAGCAGCGTATGGATAAATGTTTGGTTTTCTTAGCTCTCGTTTTACATTGCATTCTGTATTAATAACTGTTACAGTTTTACCATAGGTAATTATCAATCGGTCATTATACGAAGTGATTTGCTCCGGTTCATACCCATCGCATGGCATTTCCCTGATCATTTTCCCACCTTCTGGTGAGAATACCTGGATCTTCTTAGCTTTTCTGTAGCTGACAAAGATCTCATTTTCATTATATACAGTGAGGTTGCCAATGCCACCTGTACCATAAGATAAAGTCCCAAACCTGACATCCAGCTTCTCAAACCGGGTGTACATAGTGTGATGGTGTTATTGCCATCAAGTACGACATACCGATCATCAAAGAGGAATCCTACTCCAAGGATTGGGACATCCTTCAGCACTGATTTCTGCAGCTGACCATCAGAAGAGAAAATATCGATTCCTCCTGTAAAACATCCCAATGCCATTTTACCGTCTGGAGTGCCAGTTATGCAATTCATACTATTCTTTGTTGGCAACTCTATGTCTTTTACCTCCCATGCCACCATCTTACCAAGACCTAGCTCGTCCTTTCCGACATTCTTCTGAAAAGTGAAGCTCTCTCCAACCTTGGTTGTTTTCTTTGGCTGTTCGTAGTCAGGATCATCTCGCTCCAGGGCCTCTTGTAATTCTTGACAAAGCGTGTCGTGTGCAGCCAGGGCATCCATCTCTAGGGGTATCTTCATCCCACTGGATACCAGGTCAGTCATGGCTGTGATGTGATTGATGTTTTTTTCGGCTGTTTTTTTCATGATGTCCAGTTCAGCCTTTACTTCCCAGTTCCTCCTCTTTATTTGACCCACGAGAGCGTCTTTTCTTTCTTCCAGTTGTCGAACATATTCGTCGTAAGCCTTGGTGACATCATCTATGCGTTGCGTCGCCACCTTGTCCATATGCTCTTTCCGTTCATTGACGAAGGCAATGTACTCCTGAATAGTAACTTGCTTTTTGTCAGCCTTAGATTTCAGTTCATCCACGATCTTCTTGTGGTCACTTTCATGGACCAATGCTTCGATGATCTGGTGACTTTTGTTCCCATGCTCCATCACACCACACCTAAAGCAGACGTACTTCCGGCATTCAGAACAAAAGCATTCTTCGCTCTCGTTGGGATGTTTCCTGCATTTACGGCGTCTTCTCAGCAAAACCTTTCCTGATGTGATCTGATCCATGGCGACAACCTCATGACTGCTGAATCCGCTCCACTGAGAATGCACTTTTTGGCAGGCGACGCAAAGATGCTTTCCACAGTCTTGACAGTAGACAACAGCTTGGGGTTTATCTTCCGATTCACAACTAGTACAAACCTGACCTTGGTTCTTGACATCCTCTACGAGGGACCTCAGAGCTAGGTTGGTCTGTAGCTGGTTTACATCTCCATTTTGAACCTGTGTTTCACCTCTGCAAACTGGACAGAGTAGTTTCTGGTCGTCATCGTTGCATTTGAGGAGGCGTTCCAGACAGGCCTTGCAGTAGGTGTGGGAACAAGTCAGGATCTTGGGATCGTTGAAGGTGTTAAGACACACTGGACACTCCAGGGTTTGAGCAATAGCATGCTTAAGATCGCCTTCCATAATTGCATGTCTACATAAGAAAATGCAAGGTAGAATAAATTTAAATGCTGTATACTTTATCCTTATAATTTTAGTCAACTGCAGATAGTGTTTATGTATAAATTAACCTTATGTTTTTGAATATCAAAACTGAATTGATAAAGTTCTCATGAGTTTCTGTAGAACATTCGCCTCAAAATAAATCTCTCCTTCAAGTAATGAAATTTAATCTTTACGGAGATAATAATTATTGTTGCCTTCAATAGAATTCTCATTCCGAAAATTTAGCTACACACATGTATTTATACTATGGTGCATGGAAATTATTTCTTTTTGTGGATACATGATAATGGGGCAGTACCGCCAGGTGTTTGGTAAATATTTGTAATTCCACGTACGACTTTTCAATTTTTCTCATTTTTTTTTTTTTTTTTTTTGGGGGGGGGGGTCAAAACTATAAGACTATGATAACTAGGAGCTTGAACATTAGGTAAGCGCAGTACTAATGATCTGGTGATGATATGCTTATTATGTAATTTAATCATAGAACATGGCAAAAACACAGATCACCGAGGTAAACATAACTTACCGAAATTCAGAACTAAAATCTTTAATCAGAACCCAATATGAACATAACCACGAGAATCGAAGTACACTTTATCGCATTTCCGGGTTCACGGGTTCAACAGTAATATCGTGAGTTACTTTTAATTTGCGTGACTGTAAAACATTCTAAAGTCCAAGCAACAAGCATGCAACAATTGCACAATATGACAACAGAGAACTGATATTTCAGCAATGCAATTCAGATCTATGCATCAATGTACATCTTTGTAAAATGTAGTGCACGATCTGAAAGATCTGTTTTAAACAAGTGGGAATTCCCACCGAATCACGTGACATAATTATACATGGAGTTTAGGCTGACTTCCCAGATGTTTGCTTATTTCATTATGTGTGTTTTTATTGATTAAATTTGTCTGGTTTATATCCCCCCCCTCTCTCTCTCTCTCTCTCACACACACACACACACACACACACACTTTTTCCTTTTTTGCTTTTTCATGTTTTCATTTTTTTCTTTTCTTTCCTATAATATAATATATATATTATACATTATAATCCTTCATTATCGCTTGCATTATTCCTAAAATAATGTTCATATTGTAAGGACGATTTTAACATAACTGTCTGTAGTATTACGTATAATTGTATAAATACATGTTTTCCCCGTTTTCTAATTTACTATTTATTACGTTTAATTTGATTGTATGATTAAACTTTTGATTTTACTCGCAGGGCCCCATGGGATACCAACCTTTGTTGAAAGGGCTATACCGTGTTAATGAATAATACAAAAATTATCCTGTGCGTAACACGCGTTATTGCATTATCTTGGGTTCTCTTCAAAACAATATTTGTGTATTTTGTTTTTGTTTGTCCTGCATTAAAAGGTCATACAACAAGTTTTCAAAACAGAGAACTCATTTTGCAAGCAATAAGCCATTCAGCTGTAGACCATCGAGAGAGATCGATGATGTAGACCTATTGTTAAATTAGATTGCCATCTTAAGATTTGTTTTTAGCAGGTGGAAATTCCTAAAGAATCACGTGAGAGATGAAGGTTAATATGGGATGTCGGGTCATTTCATTTTATTTAAGTTCAATCCATATCTGTCTGTCTGTCTGTCTGTGTCTCTCTTTCTTCTCTGTCTTTGTATTTGTCTTGTCTTTCTTCTTTTTAATCTCCCTTTTCTCTCACCATCTACATGGGCGGACTGGTGCTAAAGTTCGGTCCAGGAATTTCGATGTGACCGACCCGCTCGACCTAAATCGACCGGCCATTAGGCGACAACTTCACCTGCCCTCAAGTCAAAATATCGAGCATCAGTGGGGAATACTGCCCAAACCTTCGGCTTCGTTATTTTCTTATGTCCATCTAATCCCATTTTCTATCTCTCCCATTTTCTATCTCTTTCTCGCATGTGCATGGAAATTATTTCTTTTTGTGGATACATGATAAAAGGGCAGTACCGCCAGGTGTTTGGTAAACATTTGTAATTCCACGTACGACTTTTCAATTTTTCTTATACAGTGTGGCACAAGTGTCTCATGGGTCAAAACTATAAGACTATTGGGGTGTTGCAAGAAAGTTGCGATTGCAAGTTGCAACTGATCGGTACTGACCAATCAAAATCATTGCTGCAAGCCCATCTTCTTGGACGGGCAGACCCTGAACCATTCAGAATGGTTGTTCTAATTTGCTTTACAATTTGCAATTGATTGCAACTTTCTTGCAACACCCCATATGTATGATAACTAGGAGCTTGAACATTAGGTAAGCGCGGTACTATATGATCTGGTGATGATATGCTTATTATGTAATTTAATCAAAAACACAGATCAACGAGGTAAACATAACTTACCGAAATTCAAAACTGAAATCCTTAATCAGAACCCAATATATCAAGAAATATAAACATGACCACGAGCATCGAAGTACACTTTATCGCATTTCTGGGTTCACGGGTTCAACAATAATATCGTGAGTTACTTTTAATTTGCGTGACTGTAAAACATTCTAAAGTCCGAGCATGCAACATTTGCACAATATGACAACAGAGAACTGATATTTCAGCAATGCAATTCAGATCTATGCATCAATGTACATCTTTGTAAATCGTAGTGCACGATCTGAAAGATCTGTTTTAAGCAAGTGGGAATTCCCACGGAATCACGTGACATAATTATACATGGAGTTTATAGGCGGTGTCAGATCTTTGTACTGGAATTACAAGTATCACTGGAAAATAATCAAACAATTAACCATCATTTAAGTGTACTAAAATTTAATTCAGCACATCTTTTCCAATATACTATAATACAAGTATATACAAAAGAAATATTTGTTTCGGTATACATCATTCACAAATAAATATCTGGAATCAGAATTCAATATGATGAGAAATACATGGTAATTGGAAATATTAATCAAATACTATTTTCGTATATCTTTTATAAGAAAATGACAGTAGTATAATTAATGGACTTGTACATATATTACCCCTAAACAACGCGAGAGTTCATCGTGGATTCAACCCTCCCAATCGGGTTTCATAAAAATCATATCGTTGATGATGTCCATGAGGCTATCAGTCATCACTGTCGATATCGTCCGTGAACCGTAGGAATATCGAGAGGAGCTGAGCAACGTTCGAAGATCTGAGCCTCTAGGCTCTCAGTCCCTGATGAACGGCGATTAAGTCGATTCAGTCGTAGACTTTACTCATAGAAACATCTGAAGCATTTCACGTTCACAAGACGTTAGGTTAGACCATCGGTCCCTAAAAATAATTAATAAGAATTGTTTCTCCAAACACCTACCAAAAATATGACCAAGGTCCAGTAATAACAAATTACAAGGTTCTTTACTACATGTATCTCTCTTCACATTATTAAAATCTTTCCTGGTATACGTAGTGTATGGTATATTTTCTCAGAAAAATGAAAAGTAAAAATTTCTTCTTAAATTCTGCTTCTCACGTCGATACAAAATACTATCAAAATTATCCATACACTGTCATAATTATGATCCATCAATCTAATGAAATGTTTTCATAAAATTTTGTTTTAAAGATCTTTAGTTAAATAATCAAGCTAATTAATCAATTCTGACTTGTCCTCATTTGACAAGAAACGATACAATAATTTGGCTCATAATGCATTAGAAAAACAATATCTTTATGCACATGATCCTAATCTTTCATTGTCATTACAAATAAATCAGCAAAATTGTCTTTTCTTCATTATATAAGATTTCATTTATATACATTTAGGTTTTATCTGTTTTCTAATTCCACATATAAATATATCTCTTCAGAGATTTAAAATAAAATTTTAGATATAAGAAACTAAACAGTGGATACATATAACTTACAGTTCTAAGAAAACAATCGTGCATGGGAGGTGAGGGCTATTGGCTTCTTCCGTGGCCTGTGCTGCCCGGAGATGCTTGCCTTGCTGTGCCTTGGAGGAAAAACTGCAGTGCCTGCTTACCCCGCCTGTAAACATTCACCCATGAATTGGCTATCGTGGCTTTCTTTCCAAGTAAACTCTCCCAATTACTCTCATTAAAATTCTCTGTATTCCTACAGTACTCTCAGTCACCTATACAAAACTCTCAAAACACAAAATCCAAAACCTTTTCTTTCATTCACACACAAGACCCCAGATTAACTATAAAGATTAACTTCTCTTGACCCTGGCTCATGTTTGCCACCAAATTCAGACTATTCAGTATAACTTTGGGCCTGCTAAACTTAATTCAACCTACATTGCCCTCTTTGTAATTCCACCTGCTGAATACAATGCCCCTTTCTCCTAAACTTTTCTATTCATTATACTAGTCTTGAGAGGTTGGTATGGGTTTAGAAATAAAAGAATTCTGGTTACATTGTGACAGGCTGACTTCCCAGATGTTTGCTCATTTCATTATGTGTGTTTTTATTGATTAAATTTGTCTGGTTTATATCCTCTCTCCCTCTCTCTCTCTCTCTCTCACACACACACACACACACACTCTTTTCCTTTTTTGCTTTTTCATGTTTTCATTTTTTTTCTTTTCTTTCCTTTTCTTTAATATGTGTAGAATATATATATATATTATACGATAATAATAATATCCTAAAATATGTTCATATTGTAAGTACGATTTTAACATAACTGTCTCTAGTATTACGTGGATTTCAATTGTATAAATACATGTTTTCCCCATTTACTAATTCACTATTTTGATTTGATTGTATGATTCAAAGATCATACAACAAGTTTTCAAAACAGAGAACTCATTTTGCAAGCAGTAAGCCATTCAGATGTTGACCATCGAGAGAGATCGATGATGTAGACCTATTGTTAAATTAGATTGCCATCTTAAGATTTGTTTTTAGCAGGTGGAAATTCCTAAAGAATCACGTGAGAGATGAATGTTAATATGGGATGTCGGTTCATTTCATTTTATTTAAGTTCAATCCATATTTGTCTGTCTGTCTGTCTGTGTCTCTCTTTCTTCTCTGTCTTTCTATTTGTCTCTGTCTTTCTTCTTTTTAATCTCCCTTTTCTCTCACCATCTACATGGGCGGACTGGTGCTAAAGTTCGGTCCAGGAATTTCGATGTGACCGACCCGCTCGACCTAAATCGACCGGCCCTTAGGCGACAACTTCACCTGCCCTCAAGTCAAAATATCGAGCATCAGTGGGGAATACTGCCCAAACCTTCGCCTTCGTTATTTTCTTATAATGTCCATCTAATCCCATTTTCTATCTCTTTCTCGCTCTCTTTTACACACACTCATACACATATCAACCATTACACTTCACCGCTTTCTTCATCGGTTTCTCCTTTTCTCTCTTCCGCTTAATAAAATGTTACACTCTCCCTGATATACTATTAAATTTTCATTAAATGAATATGGCAAAGCAAAGTTTTAGCGTGTTAAAGGATTGAAAAATACACTGGAATACTACAATTTTGAAAATCAGGACAGAACTAAAGCCAGGGTATTTCCAAAACACTTTTGAAGCGCATGGTGACACTGTACTGTAATGTGCTATAATACGCTACACAAAACCATATCATTATCATTTTCATTAATATTATTATTATTATTAATATTATTGCTATTATTGTGATCAAATCATTATGACTTTTATCGTGAAAGCATCCTTACAAAAATGAAAGTTAAAAACATATAATACATGTATATTCCAGAAATCCACGTCTTCAAATGTCATTCACGTTGCACAAACACTAGAGTGACATTACAGTGACAATTTATTTCAATAATTGTTTATTTGTATTCGCAATTCATGTACAGTACATTTAACATCAAAGGTAACAGGGCTGAATATTTCATGTTTACATGTATAGTTGGCCTAAGAAATATAAAACACAAATATCATAATATATAATTTATTAACACTTATCTAAATACATGTTAAAGGTATTTTATGACATTAGACATTTTTTGATGAGAATTAATCTAAAGTACATGTATCATAAAATATGCACAAGGTATAGTATTAACGGCATATACATCATTAGGGAGAAAGTTTTTTGTTTCGTTCTTCGTCAATGGTGTCTCCCTAATACACCAGTCCTCATTATGACGAAATAAACCTCATTATTAATTAATTCCTTTGTCGGGGGCAGGTGAGTTTTGATTCCGGGAGAGACATTTTTCAACCTTTGCAAAAAATTTTAAAATGGAGGACAGCTCTGGGAAACTTTGATTTAAGTTACGCAACCACTTAATAAAACTTAATACTTAATAAAATCAACATTTCATATAAAAACTGGATCATGATACAACACAATATAAAATGACATATTGGTAATGCCAACGATTCTAGTATATTATGTAGATGTCCAATAATAACATTTGGGTTGATAATTCAATAAACAATAGTCTCTGAAAAAAAATATAATTGATAATGAAAATTTGAACGCTTGAAAAGTATATTTGAATATAAAAATGTTGCTGAAATGACATTGAAATAAGACGGTAGCATCTACCAAAACCCGGTATTCATGGTATTTCATTATACTAATTTTGAATAGTGAATACTGGATATTTTTGTAAAATATTCGGCGGTCTCAGATATACATATATATATATATATATACAAATTGCAAATGAATACTGATGAATAATGTAATAAATAAGTAACAGTGAAGCTCTTAATGGAGACAACTTTCACCAGGATTTGGTATCAATTGTCCGTGCCTGAAATTTTCCCATCATGCCCCATTGTAGTTTGTAGAAGCTTAGAATTTATCTGTAGGCAATTTTCCAAATGTGCAACGTCAAAAATAATAGTTTGAAATATAAAATGTACCTATTTACCAAACTGTACAAACAGCTGTTTGTCGAAATTCAAAATAAAATGCAATTAATTTTCAAATTATAGTCTCAATTTAGCAGTTACTGTAAGGTGGCGCTGTTTTGCCAGTTTAATGCAATTTTAATTGATGTAAACATAGGTTGAAATACAGTTTACCTAAAGCACTTCAGAAAATAAAAACTCGTATAATGATCATTCTCAACAAATGAATTGACGTACACAAAATAGAGTAAGGGAGTGCAGAATTACATAAAGAAGTAAAGAAGCAAGTGTAATAATGAAATTTCAAAATATTGTTCTTCTTAATTCAACACGATCGCGGAGACCCTCGGAAAATAAACCTAAGACAATCTGAATAGTCCCTGACACCCGCCCCCCCCCCCCCCCATCACCCCAGAAACGCGCGAACAACACATGCACGTTACGCAACAAAAACATGCTCACCATTCACAATCAACAAAATAGGGAATTGAAATTGTACTTAAAGGGCCCCTGCTTAAATAGTCAGATCTGACTGATATAGGCCGTTAAACAAAACCAAAAAACCAAAACAAAACCAAAAACCTGCCATTCAAATGCAAGTTGATACCTGTTGGTGTGCAGTCCTACATACATCTAATATTTTGATTTTTAAGCTTCTAAATATGTTTCATAGATTTTTAAATATTTTCTGAAATAATTTTCTAAAACCTGCTAAGCCCCACCCACTTAAAAAAAACCTGCAGTTCACTTTCTCCCTGTGACATCATCTGTCAATCTTCAGTGAGCTAATAGCGATATTGCAAGTGAAAGTGGTATTTAACTTTGTCAAAGCTGACATCTGTTACAATACAACATACAATACGAATATAGGCGTTGTTATATCAGACATGCTGTAGCATCAGCAGGAAAACAAAGGCAAAAAAGAAAAAAAAAACAATACCGGACGTGAAACTAGGAATCAATTTTACTTGCCCTTATAAATTTTTCCTAGTTGAGCTCTCGAATTGCCATAAAAATTTAAACATCCATGGTAAAAGCATTTCAGTCGGTGAGCAGTTGTGCGACTGGTACATATATGTGCATCACTGCCATTCGCAGCCGATAGTTTCGCCGAATTCGATGGATGGCCTCACACGTGTCCGGACAATTACCCCTGGAAAATCACCCCCGGAAAATTACCCCCGGAAAACTACCCGCCAAGCACAATTACCCCCCGGTATATTACCCCCCAAGGACAATTACCCCCCCGAGGACAATTACCCCCGGTATATTACCCCCCGGAAAATTACCCCCCAAGGACAATTACCCCCCGAGGACAATTACCCCCCGGAAAATTACCCCCCGGAAAATTACCCCCAAGGACTATCACCCCCCCCCCCCGAGGACAATTACCCCCCATGGACAATTACCCCCCGGAAAATTACCCCCCCCCCCCCCCCCCAAGGACAATCACCCCCCGGGTAATTACTCCCGGAAAATTACCCCCAAGGACAATCACCCACCAAGGACAATCACCCCCAATCGAGGACAATTACCCCCGGAAAATTACCCCCCCCCCCCCCCAAGGACAACCAACCCCTGAGGACAATTACCCCCGGGTAATTACCCCCGGAAAATTACTCCCCAGGAAAATTATCCCCAAGAGTAACCACTCCCGAGGACAATTACCCCCGGAAAATTACCCCCCAAGGATAACCACCCGAGGGCAATATAACCCCACCCCGGATAATTCCCCCATAAAATTACTGGCCCCCTGACCTTATAGAAGTTTGACTTTTCATGAATTCTCGAAGCAAAGGACTGTTACTTTAACTGTTTTAAAAGGTTGATTTGTTGTGTTTACGCTTGACTAATGTCAATGTGGTGAAAATCTCTATTGTCACCATACTTTTAATTACAAAAGTAATGAAATTAAAAATGTTTCGAAGATAAATCTACGTATAATTTAGTTGCCAATCACCAACAATTTTCCGCCTTAAAAGTGGATAACTTTAACAGCATATTAAATAGTGTTCAGTTTTCAGTTTTATTTTCACTTATAACAGAACAATCAATATTTCAAAAATTATGACAAATAATCACAGAACTCAGTGACATTACTTTAATGCATTTTGCAAATCATCATTTCAACTAAGGAGGAATGTATCGAATTATTTGCTGTAAACCGTAAAAATGGAAGGATCTACTGAGAAGCAGAGCTTGTGTAATAAATATATAATATATATAAGAAGGAAAATAAGAAGGAAAAATAAAATATTAATATGAAAGTGCGTAATGACATAATCATAACACAACAAATAACATAACTGTAAATTCATCGAGGATTAAAGCAAGGATGTCTGTTATCGATGGGGCTACCTCCCCCATTCTAATAAAGTTAATTTAAACTTCTCATTAACCCTTGGGTGAATTTAACAAAGGCAGGAATCATCACAAAGTGTTCTAAAGATAATTTAAACCTCTAATATAGAAATTTAATAATAGGTTGCGCGCAGATCTATCTATACGCGCTATATCCTGTCGCCAAAAGAAAAGGGGACCCAACAAAGAAAATAGGGTGTAAGTTTTCATCATTTATGCATCCTCTGTAATTTTGCTAATCAACTGATCATGTATTTACCTTTGTATGATCTATTTCATGATCTATCTCATGATCCATTTCATATTGAAGTAAGATATTATGCTTTATGGTTCAGTAATTATTTCAGAATGAAATTTTACCTTCAAGACTTAAAAACAGCCGCGTAGCCAGGATTTTATTTTGGAGGGTGCGGTTGAGCAAAGCGTGCTCCCCAGGGGGTGGGTGCAGGGAGGGGGGAGTCCCCCCCCCCCCCTTCCCGCGCGAAGCGCGAAAGCTTTGACATTTGAGCAAATTCGAGAGAAAGATGACGGCTCGTGTTGCACCTTTTTCGGGCGAAAAGTTAGTTCGATGCCCTGACTTCTTTTCAATTATTTGGACGCAATACCGCACTGTTTTTAACAGCGGTGGGCGCGCAGGGAGGGGGGGGGGGGGAGTTGGAGTTTCCCCCTTCCCGCGCGAAGCGCGAAAACTTTGCCGTTTTAGAAAATTTGGATGGAAAGATAACAGCTCATAGCAACTTTTTAGGCTTTCTTTTCTCTCACTTGCCCCCGCTTTTTCGCTCTCGCTTTTTTTTTGTTGCTTTTTTTTGGGGGGGGGGGGGCGACCGCCCCCATCGCCCCCTGGCTACGCTTAAAAATAAAGTAAATCATCTGCTTTCTGGTACATTAATTTCATTTGATTTTGTAGCTCCATGAAACTTATTCTAAACACGTTGATTTTGTGAAAAACAATTATCAAGAGCATTAGAACATGTAATTTCATGAAGAAATATCATTTAAAAAATATTAGTGACTTTCTTTCTGGGGGTATTTGCCGGGGGGTAATTTTACAGGGGGTAATTGTCCTTGGGGGTAGTTTTCCGGGGGGGGGGGTAGTTTTCCGGGCGGTAATTTTCCGGGGGGTAATTGTCCTCGGGGGTGGTTGTCCCTGGGGGGTTATTTTCCAGGGGTAATTGTCCTTGGGGGGTAGTTGTCCCTGGGGGTTATTTTCCGGGGGGTAATTTTCCAGGGGGTAATTGTCCTCGGGGGTGGTTGTCCGTGGGGTGTTATTTTCGGGGGGTAATTTTCCAGGGGGTAATTGTCCTCGGGGGGTGATTGTCCGTGGGGGGGTTATTTTCCGGGGGGTAATTTTACAGGGGGTAATTGTCCTTGGGGGGTAGTTTTCCGGGGGGTAATTTTCCGGGGGGTGATTGCCCAGGGGGTAATTGTACAGGGGGTAATTGTCCTTGGGGGGTAGTTTTCCGGGGGGTAATTTTCCGGGGGGTGATTGCCCAGGGGGTAATTGTCCTAGAACTGGCCTCACAACATCTAGCAGTTTCGAAAAGACCATTCGTATGACTAGTCAGGAACTAATTCATGAAAAATTTACATGTCTGCTTTCACACATGCAAGGATCTTAACACGGGTAAACAAATATCGATTATCCTTGTTGTTATTCCGTGTTATTTCCTGTTTCACCGTGTATATACGCCGGACAGGCCTCTGCATGGCGTGATCCTTGGTGCACCGACATTGTGAAGACGATCCGGGAGAAATTTTTTTTTTTTGCCTTCCAGTACACGGATGAAAATTCACTTCAATTCAAATGCAATAATGGTTTATTTGTATTCGCAAATTGTACAATACGTTTCACAGGAAGGGCAGCAGCGCTGAATATTTCATGTTTACACGAATAACAAATATAAAAATCGAAACCAAAAAAAAGAAAAAAATCGAAAAAAAATCAAAAAAAGAAAATCACCTCCGGGAGTCTCCGAGTAGCCACCGAGAGCTCCGTGTGGAGACCCGGCGTCCTCCGGGGAAGGAAATTTCGTATAATCATGTTGAACCCTGTAGGCTGTAGCCTATACGGAATGACTGAACACGGAAGTACACGTTCCAATCATGCATTAAAAATGTTTAAATGTAAATGCTAAATTTCGAATTTATATCTCTGTTTATTTCAATGTTGTTTCAATCAAGTACCATTGCGGTTTTTATATTGATGCACTCTTTGTAAATTGAACAGTTTCACCTTCGAGATGCATGTTTAAACCATTAAATGTAAAAGGACCGTGGAAATGACCGACATACTCCGTGCTCTTCTGGCGTGTGCTCCGGATTTACATTCAATACAACAATAATAAAAGATACATGCATATGAAAACATTTCTATTACCTTACATTACTGAAATATTAAGAATATTTTACTTTACAAGACTACGGTACTAAGAATATTAGGTTTGTTACACGCAGTGCGCTCCCAGGCAGATTATGAGCGTTAGGCCTGGCGTGGGATTCCTTTCAGATATCAGTTAAACTAAAATTAATCGTTAACAATGGGAAGATCATTACATGTATTACGTATCCTTTGATATAAGTGGAGCGTGAAGACATATTAATCAAGTGTCATTCGAATATCTTGCTACATCTGAAGGTTATCTTGAATCGTCAATTTGAGTGAAGCAAGGAGTTACCAGACGTAATCCTCACTAGTGGAATAGCTCGTCATAGTCATCATTTTCTTCCAAAGTGTCCTCATCATCAGACTGACAGATTTCACCCAAGCTGCTGCTTGCTGTCCTAGACTGTAGAAAATATGTAGAGCTCGCATTATTAAGTTCTGCTTCATCCGTCGACAGAGAGGGAATGCGATTAGATAAGTAATCTCTAAAACGCTTGGAAACTGCGTACGCGTTAATGATGTCATTTGGGTGTTTCCTCTTGAGAGCACCTTCAATGAGTGACTGATCTGAAGATATAAGATTTGCTCTCTTTGTTATCTCCTTGTTTTCAGTCTCCAGTGACTTCTTCTTCTCATCCAGATGACGTTGTTTCTTTGATATAGTTGCCGACAGTCGCTCTTTTTCCCGTTTGAGGTGAGATAAGTTGGCTTCGTATGCCTTTTCCATTTGCCTTTGGGTGGCTGCCATCGCATCACCTGCTAAATCACTCTTACGTTTGATGCGTGAGAGAATGTTATAAGTTTTCTTATCTGAAATCCATTTTTCACTTCGATCGACCATCAACTGCAGCTCTTCTTCGATTTTTACGATTATCTTAGGGCGTGATGCTGGCGAATAGTGCCAATGGTCTCCGATTAGACATTCACTGCAAACAGGTACCTGACATCGTTCACATGCACTGTTAGAAAAAATGAGTAAAATCTTACCCAATGACGAGTAAAAAGGTAACTCGCAAGAAATTGAGTAAAATATATTACTCAGGCAGTTGAGCAAAATGTTACTCTTTGCGAGTAACATATAGCTCCAAAAGGAGTAGACCATGACTTTGATCATTTCTTGTGAGTTAACTTTTTAACCTATTAGGAGTAAAAAAAAATACTTCATGTGGAGTAAAGCAAATGTTTACTCATTTTCTTGCGAGTTACCTTTTTAATCCCGTAAGGAGTAAAACATATGTTTACTCATTTTCTTGCGAGTTACCTTTTTAATCCTGTAAGGAGTAAAACATATGTTTACTCATTTTCTTATGAGTTACCTTATTAATCCGTTACTGTGCAAAAGTAATTCTCGCTCGGAAATGAGTTAATCATATGTTTACTCATTTATAACGAGTAACTTTTTTCATAATCGTGTTTAAAGCATGTTCTTGCAGTGGAGCACCGAAATGAGTAAATAAAATGGATATTTTTTTCTTGTTTGCCAAATAAAGAGCATGTCTGTTGAGGGAGGGTGACATCAATAGATACTTAAAATAAATATATCAATAAAATTGTCTGAAAATTTTTCAGTTTTCCAAGCCATATGAAATACTGTGCGAGCAAGCACAAAACCAATCTGTTAAAAAATACACTGTAAACAAAAAGCAGTTCAGAAGAAAAAAATAAACACTTTATTGAACAAAACAACACGAAAGGCTCTGCCTGATATGAACACATTTATATGAAATCTCTGAAAGTATGTTATCTGCGATTTCACTCAAAAATCACTACTGCTATGAAATGCCTAAAATAAATTTGTTCAAACATATATGGCAATTATATCCTTTTCAATTGGTATGTGGTCTCAAATATGTATTGTATCAAAGAAAATAATTCTTTTCCAAAAATGGACAACCTAAAAACTTGCACAACCATCATTGGTATATTCATGAAAATCATTATCTCAGTGAAGCAATAATAACAGTAAGTTTTGAAAGAAGTAATGAAAACTGAAACAATTTATTTTGCAGTTTTGACAATACAGTGGAACCTCGTTATATCGGAGCTAAAAAAACAATAGAATACAAAGAGATGGGGCCTGGAAAATCATCTTGTTATAATGAGAATTTGTTAAATCGGTGCCCTTTATCACGAGGTTGGACTGTAATGTTAAATGAAAAATTGTAACCTGTTTAGTCAAAGTATGCTGATGGAAGGTCACTATAAATTCTCCCAATTTCTATCAAATGTTTTCTTTCAAGTTGAAGTTAGTCGTACATTATACTGCAAATAAAGTAAACACAAAATTAGTTTGCAAAAATCTTCACTGTGAAAAGAAAAAAAATCTTACAATTAAATATCAGACTGCTCTCGCTCCTCGTTTACAAGTTCCTTGTATTTTAAGGTTTTGATATGTTCTGTGACATTTGTGTGTGCTATAAGTGCCAATGTTACTGAAATATTTATCACTACTCAAATTTCCTTGCATAAATATAAAAACATTTAAAAACAAAGCTTGGAGAAGAAAAATATCACCCATCTGAATTGTAACGAAACAAGGTTTTCTTTTTGTGTTATAGGGTTTATTTTTTTTAAAACAAGATAAATAAACTACTTGCAGAGAAGTGCATGACATATGTCATATCACATGACCCAAATTTGCCAAAAACCTGGGGCCTGTTGCATAAAACTTTTGACCTGAGAAAACTATAGGGTTGTTCTTGCCAGAGCTTTCTACCCTGTATTAAAGTCAGTGGCAGAATCCAGAATAATCAGAGTTATTTAGTTTTACCAGAGTTATCTGAGGTGAAAAGTTTAATGCAACAGGCCCCATGTTGTGCAACTTTGTGAGAAGTGATTCTTTCATACGCACACACACAAAGCAGGGGGGGAGGAAGTTCGCTGACAATATATTTTCTACCTCCATTCCGTGCATCAGTTTGGGAGGATCACATCTCAAAAAGTGGCGCAACTAAGTTTTCATTACAGAAACATGAATCATTATGGAGATTTTTTGCATCATGTAAAAGTTTGGGTTTTAGGAATTCCATACATTACAAAATAGCTGCATTTAATTGCCATATTTCCTATTCATGAACCTTGTCAGAAGTGTAAAATGTGTCTTTTGCCCTCAGTAGATGTAAATGTTAATGAAAGTTTCCTTAACTTAAATATTTGAGCCGTTTAGTAAATAATCTGATAATCTGTTCGAAAGTAATAAGGTTTCAAATTTAATAATGTTGTCCTGTCATGGGGATCCTTGAGCTGGCAACGTTAACAACATTTTTTGCAATAATGCCGACAGCTCTCCATTCACGTTGTACTGTGTGTCCCCAAATCATTACAATCGGACCTCTGTCATTCACTGCTTCGAAAACAATTAATGAATTAAAACCATATTTGGCATTATGAAAACTTTACTTATTACCTTCAACTTATTACCTTCATTTTACAGAAAATTTGGTCACAGAAAATGGTCACAGAAAAATGAGGAAATTTCAAAGGCATGTCATCGGTCTGTTCCCTCCAAGTTTTGCAAGTTAACACAATGAAAGACTTCTCATTTTAAAACTTTGAGGAGTGGCTCCCGACATGCTTTACAGAAATCAAGATTTCTCAAGAACCTATCATGCAAAATAAATGAAATTTTTCAAAAACGTAAGATATCAGTTACACTTTACAACTGTACCTTAAAATTATGATTTGAATGCTCCACCATCTTTTAAATCTAATCTTTTGGGAAAAAAGGCAAAACTCAAAATAAGAAAAAACATTATGTCTTATGAATATTACAATCATACTATCACAACGATAATTAGATAAAAATGAATTATTTAAATTTTAATTTAAGGATGCAAAACAATATAGGAATTACGCATGCTTCGGAGTTGTTTAGCGAATGTGCACTGAACGAGATACTTTTTCTGAGCATGCGCACTGCGCACGAGCCAAAGGCGAGTGTCGCAGTGTGAAATGCGAAGAAAAAGATCGAGTTCAGTGCACAGAAGCTAAACAACGACGGGAAAATGCGTTATTCCTTTTATAAGATGGCTACGAAATTAAATTCCCAAACGTCGTGATCGATCGATCGAGTAATTTGTGTCATAAATTAGATTTCGCATCAATCGCACGTGTCATTAGTCCAAGGGATATCCCATCGATTGCACGGGATATCCTCCAAAATGAACGGCCGTGCAGGGATATCCATTTTGGGAGAATGATCACGTGGTACGATCTGACCAATCAGTTTGCCGGAACTCACTAAGCCATCTTATAATAATTATTACTTAGCATTTTGCAGCAATTTTCATCATATTTACTTCATTGATTTTGGAGAAATAAGGATCTTTGTAAAGCATGTCATAATAATCATGATGACTCTGCTGGCATCAAATTTGTTGTGATACACCACTTTTAACAGTCCCGAGTGCCACAGATACTTGCAGTATTTCTTAAAATGTTTTGATATAGGTATACATATTTTTGTCTTTAATTGTTGGAGAATCATCTCATGAATATGCTTCTTCTAAGTACTTGAGAGCTTTTAAATTGTGCACAAAAGAAAGGAGTCGTTCATTATTAGACGTTACCGTTCTTGCACTCCAATATACATTCATTGTAGAAGTGGCTGGAAACTTTTCTAAAAATGCATTAATGAAAACAAACCCCCCCCCCCCCCAAAAAAAAAAAAAAAAAAAACATAACCAAAACGCTATCAACAGAAAGATCAAATTTGCTTGTACAACTTACATCTTGAGCTCATCCTACAATGTCATGTTTTTATGCATAAAGATGGCCGGACTGCAGGACCCTCAACCAGTATCTAGGCCTTGAAGGATGCCTGGGTATGAAGGTAACGTCCATAAATGCTCAATTATTGAAGTTATAATATGCTCTGAATCTCCTCAGGCTGCCTGCTGGTTTGGAATCCTTTGCATCAAATATCATTGAATCAAAGAAACCCCACACATTTTCTGCTGCAGGGGAATATTGTAGATCCAGCACTTGATAGACTTTGTAGCACCTGGAAACCGCATCCATTAGATCCACACAAGCCAACACTCTGTCTTCCACAACAACATGGCAATGGCGAGGCTGTGCGTAGTTTCCACCTACTGCCAACACATACGGCTGGGTCTTCTCTGCATGATGGCTGTTCTTCACACCCTCAAGACTAGTTCCTTCCTAAAATGAAAGACAAATGATTTTTACTACATAAGAATAAAATGTAAACCTCCGTATTTTCATTCCATATCATACAGAATTAACATGGGGGTTATAGCTCAAACAGTGGTTTTGTCATAACCCAAGTGCCCATGATTGAGAATAATAGCCTGTGGCTATTAATAGTTACAGGCACATTAAATAGTTTAAGAAACACGGTTAATAATACAAGATACTTTGCCAATGTTCCTGCAGGAGTCATTTTACACCCACAGTTGATTAGTTTCATAGTGAAGTGCTGCCAACCAAAAATCATATTCTTTGTCTAATACGTATAGCTGAGGAGTACTTAACTCAATAGATGTCAATGCTCATTCAAAACGTAAAAATACCAATATGAATCCATCTGACATCCTGAAAAGTTTTTAATTACTCAACTCGTTTCAACAGAAATAAAAATAAACATGCCATACAATTTGGCAGGAGTGCATTGTCAACCAAAAGCATCTGTTCTGGTAAATGAGGGTCATTGATATGGACAATTATCCCAGTAGATGATTGAATTTTCCATGGTGACAGGTGTGATCCATGATAGGTATGATGCTCTGCATTCAGAGGTATCTATATAGATTTTAGTACTCCCCTTGCCCTTGAATGACTTTTTTGAAAAATAGCGTCGGTCGGTCGGAAAAAGAGTTTTTTTTATTATTTTTTTTTTTTGGTTTTCGAACATGTTTTATGTAGAAAATGATACATAGAATGGAGTGACTTCTCATGTTGTATTTTACATTTATTTTCTTTAATTTGAATGAAAATATGCTTTTCAGGTTGTATTTCACATGTTTATCTGTAATTTTACTGTGATTTTTCATTTTTAGTGAAAGGCAAAAAAAAAAAAAAAAGATTCACATCGGGCCAATTTCAGAGGGTCGGCCGGTTGAGGGCAACCACACAACTTTTTTTGGGGCCTTATGGAGTGGAAGAGGATAGAAAAGTAAGGAATACGATTTTTGGTTGTCATCTCTGATAGTGCGTAGATTCTGAGATATTGTAAACACAAAGTAAACAAATGAAAGCATGTTAATTCCAGGGGTGGGTTCCCTTTATGATTCTACATATTCTGTGAAATTCTGCAGAATATGCGTTAATCATTTCAACAGGGGATTTGAAATATTGCGCCACCACACAGCTGAATTTCTCCCCCGCTATGCAAATTTGTGATGTACAGTTTATAAGTTACATAGAATTATGTAATACGGTGCAGGCTTGAAAAACAACAATTTCTGAGATTTTCGTACAAAATGAATGGCCAAATTGTGCACAAAACACATAGCAAATTGCCCTTAGTGCTTAAAATCATTTCCTATGTGATAGTGGACCTTTCAGACAAAGCTTCAAGAATTAATGTATACTAACCTTTTGATAGTCAATGAAATTGTCAAGGGTTTCTTTGGATGAAGCTCTTCCCCCCTTCTTCTTTCTACCCTCAAAGAGCCCACTCAAGACAGCAAAGGCCAAATTCTGCTTTTCTCCTGATGAAAAAAAAAAGATGGACAACATATTTAGATACATTACAAATTTTATGATCCACGTCTAATGATATGCATTTCTGTTTGTGCTATATTTACTAATGAAAATTTTTAGGTATTCCCGGCAGTGGAAGTTTGCAAAAATATGCAAATTTTAAAGATTTACTCTTCCAGCTTTGTCACTGTTAGAACAAACATATCTGGTATTGGTACTTTATTGTAAAATAAAGTAAAATTACACAACTACTCTATTGACATTATACACAACGCAGTGTTAATACATCCGTATTGTTTATAAAATATGTCAGTAAACAACAACTTCTGCACAATACATCCCACTGCAGAATTCTAATTACTCTGAAATCTTCAGGCAAAAACAAGTAAATGCTATCACACCTGCTGTGAAATCGCCATCTTTCTTTCCCTCAACATGGAATCTTGTCTTCCAGTCCTTGGAGGCATGACGAGCAAACTCAAGGATACACGCTGACATGAGAGGCCACTTCTCCTCAAGCAGGTTTCCCTTACCAGGATGCATTGTGTCATAGTCTTGTTCAATCTATGTAAGAAACAGAGAGCAAAAGAGGCAAAAAGTAAATATTTAACCAAAATAATTAACCAAATTAGGACCTAAAGCACATATTCCAACAACAGATTGCCAAGATTGTACAATAAAACTAACCAAAACTGACGATTTAAATTGTGCGTAACATTACAATTATAATCAAGATCTATTATCAGAGCTCCTGGTACATGACCAAATAATGCACTGTTGCTGAATGCGTTATAATTGTGTATTTGTTTGAGTTTTGTATTGTAAACACAGGGCAAGTGTGTTACAAATATTACAAGAAATGCACAGAATAAATCATGAGAAAGCAGTACACTATCCAATAAGCAAATAATGCAAGTATATTTTTATCTATCATTTCCTTAATACTTTCATGCTGTTTCCATAGCTATCAGATCATATTCATGCTATTTCTTATGCCATTTCCTAGTAATTTTTGACAAGTTTGTACAAAATGACTGAGATACAAGCAATCTAGTGGTGCTTTGACATTGCCAGATATTGAGGGATGAATCAGTACTTTTCTTACCAGTACCTGTTTTGCACGGTGAGAACACTAAATGCATTCATCACCTTGCTTACATTCTTGAACCAATCTTATAATAGTCAGCTGTACATATAAACGAAACAGCACAAATTCTGAAACTGGAAAAGGTTTTAAATATCCCTATAATTTTAACCGGTAGTGCAAAATCACATTAAATAAATATTAGTATAGGGGATTTGATGTTCAGACTTCTACACTAATAATTTGTTACTCACAAGCAAAATCAAAATCAATCACTTTTTTCATGACTGCATTATTGAATTTGAACATACCATTCCAGTATCAAAAAGATGTGGAAATTCTCCAACTATCTCTGCCACTGAAGGATTGTCTTTTGAGTGGATGAATGCTTTCCTAAAAAAAGTTGTTTGCTTCATCTTTTGTGCAACAGTCTCCTGTGGTACGTTGTTGCCTTTTAGCCAGTCTGTAGCATTCTCCATCTCTTCAATATCTACCAAGAAATAGAGAGAGGGGGAGAGAGAGAGAGAGAGACAGGAAGCATAAAATCACAGGTTGTGCCCTGTAGATGCTAAAAGTACATCTTTATTTCTAACATACTGGTATGTTGATGAAATTTTATGTTTGAGCATTAATAATTGGTTTTCAGATGTCCATAGGGATATCTTTGAAAGGATCCTTGGATAAATGGGGCAGCATTCTAAAACATTATTTTCTCCAAATATTTTTTTTCTAAAAGTACACATGATGAAAAGAAACATTCAATAACTTCTTAATGATGCATTGAATGAATACAATTCAAATAACATGCTCAAATCCTCTCTGTAGGGGATATTCATACACATTGGAATAGCACAGCAGAGTGTGGATCAATCTCTTGCTCGAGGAAATTGATGTAATGGGTAGGCTTAAAATCCATGTCAATTCTGTGACCATCTGATTGAGAGAAAACAGGGCTCCACATTTCAAAGAACTTGAATATTTTCAAAAGAAATAACAATGCTTCTCTGTTCTTTGAATAAATTCAAACAAATATATGTACAATTTTGTAGTGATAGGACATTTGGCGGCCATGATGCAAGGGGTATCATCACTACTCCAACAGTTCTTAATATCAGTCTTTTTGAACACAAAAGATATGGATCCATGGAAAATATCATGCTTTAGTTAAGAACCCTCAAAAGTAATAAGATCAGGACGACATGGTGTTATATAAACATATTTTTCTAGGATTTACGAAAATATGTCATACCATATGATGGCTTCACTGTTTCCTCAATGTCTTCAGCACTTGAGGCACAGTCGTCTGGTGTAGTTGGCTTGGGACTGGTTATTCTTCGAACGTACTTCAGTCTGTGCTCGAGTCTTCCTGATGCTGGTCTTTTTGCTGTCCCTCTAATGAACCATTCTTCCTGCAAATTATTAAAAAAAAAAAAAAAATGAAGTGACAAAAATTATTAAAACAGGGAAAAATACATTCTCTGGCGGATTTAATACAATGGACAATAATAATTCTTCATGCAGTTTAAAAGAAAGGAAAGCCTTTAAAGTTAATTCATGATAATTAGCTAGCATACACGCACATATGATAAGCATAATTATGCCACAGTCAACAACGTGAATTCACAAAATATGTACGGTGTAAACACATGCTATTAAAATAGCTCATGAATGAATTGTTTGATCATACATGTAATAAAATCCAAAGCATTTTTATACTTTATAATACATAACAAATACAAAATTCTAAATAACAAGCCAACAATTATCTTCCAAGTTCAAATACACATCAATGTTTTACTACACTTCTTATGCAGAGTAGTCCTTTACAAGATCAAATCAATCTAATGGATCCTTGAGGATATTTGTTAATAATTTTTCATGGTTTACATAAACATTAATACCAGGGAAGATCTACTTGTGTAAGTTGATAAATAAAGCACATTCTTACATGTCCTTGTCCCTCGGGATCTCTCAAGAATGGAAAAACTTTGATGACAGCCGATGCCATTGCCTCTTTGACATCCGAGCCTGGCCTAAAAATGAAAATAAAAGAAATCTTTGATGCAAAAATTGTACATAGAAAAACATAATTTTTAAAATATGAAAGATACCATTTTCCAGCTTCTGCATATCAAAGCACATATAGAGGCAGTACATCCTATTTAGTCAATATTGATTTGAATGATCAATCTATCAAGTATGTTCATCATTGAAAACAAAATTTGAATGCATTTGGCACATAACAACAATGCACATGTCACATTAATAGAATATACATTTGTGAAATCTAATGAATCTTCCACAAGAACACATTTTAAAAATCCATCTGTTTTAAATGGTGGAATGAGCAAGGTACTTTCTTGTATCATTAAGCAATTCAAATTATCATCACATTTTGTAAAATTCAAATAGTAATGAATGAATGAATAAATATGTCATACCGATTTCCATGTCGAGACACCAAGAAATCAACGCACATGTTGGTTAGTATGTGTGTGTTCTTGGGTGTGCATGCCTTGAGGTTCATTATTTCGCTGTAGGCTCTCTTTCCTTTGTCAGTCTGATGCATGATTGCCTTCACATCCTAAGCATTAAAGTGAGCGAGTGAGAAAGAAGGAGATAGAGAGAGATAACATGGAATGAAATAGAGTAAAGACGGTAAACATTTAGCAAATAATTGTTCAGCATGGTTTGTTTATATACAACACTGGACTGGAATCATGAAACTGGCTATTCTATATATGCTGTACATGTAATTGTAAACCGTTCTCCAATGCATGTATGATTGGCAACTTTCTAAATTACATTCGTCTCCTCTTTAATCAGCACAGTTTGGGGAAGGGGGAAGGCGACTTACGCTTCTAATTTCCTTTTCATGTTATGAAAAATAGTACAAATAAATCAGAATGGTTTTTAAACTCCTCCATGAATGAACCAATACTTGCACATGTATAAAACATAAATATATAACTTCAACAGTTGTCTGATTTCTAATGCACAGTGGATGTAAAGCAAAACAACCAGTGGTTAACAAAATACAAAATATTTTTTTGTATTTTTTATTTTTAATGTATTATAAACATGTAGATGAGACATCCATTCTACTTGAATGCCACTTGAATGGAAACAACTGCTTTGTGTTACAATGTTTGTTTTTAATACTTTAAATCGAAGTTGTACATGCATGCCTTATATATATAAAAGAGAATAACTACAGGTGAGGTCATGAATATTAGTGATTGGCTGACAAATTCATTCCTCCAATTTTCTCATCCTTTCTCATCCTTTTTCAGTACTAGTCTGACATTGTAAAGATACATGCACAATGTTGATGTACATTGTGGGCAACAAGACAAGAAGAAAAATATCAAAGTTTTACTGATTGTAAATTTTGGATTTTCTTCTATTCCTTCTCTGATACAATTTTTTGTTCAAAATAAGTTTATTGACTTTAGAATAAAGTGAGAATACATGTACATGTACATGTAGACTAGATAGCAAAAGAAAATCTACTTACAAAGTTGAATGAAGACTGTGGTCTCTTTGGTTGGAGGGAAGTGAGCTCTTCCTGCTTGTCGTTGTTCCGACCAGCACCAGAAGCTGTGCAGCATGCAGATTTAGGTTGTGAACACAATAATGGTGGTGATGCTTCTCTGTTTCTTTGTCTCTTGAGTGGAGGTGGAGCCTCGTCTTGTACTGAGATATCTGTGTAGCAGCCAGTCCCAGTTGAGCATGAAGGTGCTGGATCCAAGACTTCTAATGTGGAGGCTGTTGACAGGTCAGATACCGGAGAAATGTCCAAATCTGAGTAACTGTTGGTGAAAGAATCAGCCATACTCAAAGTCTCACCAAGAAAGTCCAGCTGTTGGGATAAAGCCTCATGTTCATGTTGTGTCTGCAATAAATGAAAAAAGATAGACAGAGATACAAGACATGTTAATAAACATTTTTTTCTCTCTTTCAAAATGCACCAACAGCTATCACAGAGGTGTACAACTTTAGATTTATTGGATGGCTTCTTGTATTTTTTTACATTTTTTCTCACTTGAGTAAAAAGAAAGACTTCTATAAATGGCACATTACTATATGATTTTGGAAAAAAATATATTGTAATACTAGACACACATTCCCCCCTTTTTTCAGGAAACATGGAAATCATATTATCACTAAATGGGCCATATTGGTCACAGTCCAGAGAGAAGTTTTTGATAGATAAATAATAATAGATCAAAAATAGGAAATACTTTTCAACAAAGTACAGTAACAGAGGACCTCATTGAGTCACTATATTGATATCTACTGTAGATTTCATACCGTGAGAATGAATACTTTAACAGACAACTCAAAATGGGGCAATTTTGTTAAAATTAATATGAGCAAGGATAATGTACTCATGATGATCATGTAAGGATTAAAAGTACTATTTTATGAAAAATCACTCAAGAATTTTTTCCAAATATCTAATTTCCTGGCCACCCCGTGTAAATTTCCTAATGACCATTCATGTACGTGATAAAGTGTTTTACAGCTACCTGCCATACTACATTCTGAATCAACTGCAAAACTTTGCTTGTCATGATGATGTTGAGGCAAATGATGCCCCATTCTGAAGTGATCAAGTCTTTTAGAGATTACTGTCATATTCTGGAACAATTGTGGTTTGCCATGAAATTCTTTGAATACATACCTTAGATAGTATTTTCAGTTTATTTGGGACAATTCTGGTAGATGCACAAGTCCACATGTAATAAATCCATCAGCAAAGGACAAATCTTGTAGGAACATACCAATTATAATCGTCTCTCTCATGATTGTGTAAATAGTGAACTGGTTTGTGGTCTAGAATATCATCCGGATTCCTGGTTGTAATAGGCATACACTTGTCTTCTGCAACCACAAAAGCTTGGTAGTGTTCTTGAAAGTGGTCTGTTTTCCATGGCTGCACGAGAAACAGTACTTTCCGCCCAAATCTGATAATCTTTTCAATCCTTTCAAAGCTTGGTGATTCAATGGTCCATGCTGAAAGAAGCAGAACATTAGGTCTGTAGCTGTAACCATTCATATCTACACGCTCACAGACGGCAATTTCACTGTCAGGTTCACAGTCCAACAAATGACACAAGTTTGTTTGAAGAGCATTCTCGAGAGATGAAACGTGCATAATAACCTCATTGTGAATAACAGGAGTCTCAATATTTGTGTGTCTACTGGAAAGAATTCTGAATGCCTGTGCTTCTTGATGTTTCCAAGCAAGCGTCTTCGTGATGTTTTTGAAATTGTTGCATAACTTTGCCCACTTCTTGAAAGGTTTATGTTTACCTTCTAATCTCATGCATGAATATAGCGATAGTGGTCCCAACTCACGTATTGCGCGAGGATAGTGGATACAGTGGTGATGTTTTGGCAGAAGATGATATTCTGGAAATTGCTCCAAGAAAATCTGGTGATGTTCAGATATCTTTGACTTCAAATAGAAGGATCCAGCTGTGGTTATGCTTGGAGAGTTAACAATCTTGTATATCTCCAAAAGCACCATCAACATTCGCCAACACATGCAGTCTTCAGGAACTTTGTCTCCAATGATGAGTGGGAAATACAAAAAGAGACAGCTCATTTGCGAAGCTTTCTGGCCACTAGCTCCAAAGGGGTGCAAAATTTGATTTTGTGAGATTGGAGATGGCTTGTTGGCTTGTTCAGTGAACCCATAACTAAAAACTTGAATTCTGTTGTTTAGTTCTTCTCTTGTAAATCTTCCTTGCTTTATCAGTTCTCCAATAACAATCTTTAACTCAAATGGCACAATGCCCTCTAATAAATCGTGCATTAAATCAGGAGCCTTGTTCTGTGACACGTGAAAATAGCTTAGGCAATTCAAAGCACTAGACCTGCTTAATCCAGTGTGAGATAGATCAGCTTGTTCAATATCATCATCTACATTCTCTTGCGTGCGAAGTAAACTGATGTTCTCTACTGTTTGCCTCTGTGTATCTCTTTTTGGAGTCTTGCAAGTTCTACAGAAGAAGTTAGCACTAAAACTTGAGGTGAACCCTAGAGTTGTATTGAGCGATAAATTGTCCCCGATGGCTTGCAGCAAAACAGGTTTAACAATGCCAGTAAATTCTGGAGTGTACAGTTCGATGCCAGTTTGATACAAGTGCTCAAGGTCATCTACTATTGGCTGCAAGATTTCATCTATTCCATACTTGGAAACTAGTGCTGATTTAGCTAATGCAACAAGAAGAATGTTGTCTAGTTTAGATTGATATCTCCTTGGTAAGGATGCTACAGACAAATAAACACCTAAAACTTTGTGTTTACCCTTTTTAGATCCAAGAGGATTTGCCGTTTCAAACTCATCATTGTATAAGAGTATGTCAATGGTCAGTGTATTTCCGACACATCTAGTTTTGTAATGGCGGCCATCCCTGAATGACTCTAGTAATGAATCCTCTTTAGAAGTTTTATTAGCATCAAGTATTGAAGATATACAACCTGGTTGTGAGAGAAACAATTCAAGATTGGCCTTCAGTGGTATATATTCAAATGTTTCTTCCACTTCCTTCTGGTCTGTTCTCCCTGACTGTGTATCTAACACAGGCTTATAAGCTTTGCCAATTAGTTTTTGTTCTGGTTCTACAAGAGCACCATTTGTCTTAGCAAATTTAGTTTGTTGATATTCACTTGATAGCCCAAATGCTTGAAAAGGGTCTTTTAGTAAACCAAGAACAGTTTTGAATGAGTTAATACTTTCCTCCGATGGCACTGACCGTTTTGAAATGTCATGTAAAATGGGTTGTGAAGTTTCTTCAATTGTGCTAACAACGTTATCAAGTAACTCTCTTGTTTCACTGATTAGTAAATTCACAGTCGATGTAGGTACAGAAGAAGCTTTTAAGTTTGCTATGTAGACTGCCAAATTACTTTTCAATGATTCTTTAATTTCTTCGACATCTCTTGTTGGATATGGTGTTTCACTCTCAGAACCTGAATTAATGTCATCGGGTACAAGTTCATCTGAAGATTCATCCGTTGCAGCTTCCCTTGTGGAATGATCAATATGATCGTGAATTAAATGTCGCTTATACGTTGACCCAGAGTAGTACAATTTGTTGCATGAATGCTCTTTGCATATAATTTGGGTCTTGGTCTTTGTATTGATTTTATGTTCCTTGAGATGCACAAACAAAAGAGAAACGCTCTGATACTGTTTCAAGCACTTAAAACAAGTCAACATTTTTCATGGCATGCATGCTTGACTTACATCCTTCTTCCATTGTTTGAAGTGATGGAGAAATTTGATCCTCGGCCCAAAACTGGGAATCAGGACTTTAACTGTTTCTTCATCTAGAAGATGGAACGCCTCAATATCGATTTCATTTGCTGTGTATATAAGAAAAGAAAATAAAAAACATTAGCATAAATTTGCCGACTGCATTTTCTACTGAAAAAAATAATCATTTAATACAAAATAATAGGCCCTAGATCTAATTAAAACAAATAAATACTCAGTGAATATGCCTTTGAGATGAGGACTAGCAATAACATGTTGAAATAAACACATTAATGAAAACAGAGGTCAACAACTTTATGGACATAGATTTATTAAAAGTGATAGATTAAGAGGAGTACAATCAACTATATCAGGCATAGGCCTATTGGCTATGCAGTGTGCTGATTGCTGTTCCAATTTAGTTGGTAGAGCTATTTTCAAAATATTGAATTTTGAGGCCTGAATGGGTGTAACAAAACAGTTGATAGACATGATAGAAGATAGGCAAAATGGTTAGGCTAATGGCCTAGGCCTGGCCCAGTGTCAGTCAGCTCAGTAGATCATTTTAATTTGGGCCTTACAAGTTAGCCTCTAATCTAACTTTATAATTAAGTAACTGTTTAGGCCCTGGTCTAGGCTAGACTAGGACTAGGTATGCCTAGCCGGAGTTAGATTTTAATTTTCACACCTTCTTTTTGGATTTTTCAAAATTAAAATTTTATGATTAATCAGATCCACATCACCAGAAACCGTAAGTTCTACATCGGCTAAACAAATTTTGCTATTGGACTTAAAACATTTTTTTCGCAATCCCGAGCTCGAAGCCTCAAACTTCAAAAGCAAAGTACCACTCCATCCCCAGGGGGCCAGAAGGGTCCTCTCACCCGGCCGAGCAGCCTGCCTGAGCGGCGGCGACGAGGGCTTCTCGCGCGCGGTTTGCAGTATGGTACAGTTTTAACGTTACAGGTGCCAGTACCACAAAATGATGACACACCAAAGCAAATTTTAAAGAATACTCACATTGGAAGATCGAAAACAGGTGACCCTGTCCCCACTTTATCAAAATGTCCTTCACGTTATCCATGACGAAACTTGAATTTCTATAAAGTTCTTAAAAATGCGACATCCGGAGCGACGTCGATGGCAGGCAGGTCAAAGAAATATTGGAACACGTGCAAGTCAATGCGCTGTTTTACTCATTTGTTTGTTGAATGTTTGCTCCCAAACGGGTAAACTCGGATTTTGCTCTGACATCGATAATAAAGTTAATCAACAAATCGATCAAATAATGATTCATTAAAACTTACATTTGTACTACCACCATATCAAAACGACGCATTACTCATAATTGACAAAGAAATGCTCGTGTCTGTGCAAAACTGAATTCACTACCTGAGAATCAAAAAAATTGATCGACAATAAAGTAACAAAATTGATCCATGTGGAGTAAAACTTGATTTTGATCAAGGAAATTTTACTCGGCGTTTTAAGAGTGTGCGTAGTTCTTCTCATTTTGAGGGTGTTTCTGGCACTTTACTCTTTGCCTTGATGGTCCAGGTCTAGCATTGTCTGATAAAGCGTCTACAATGTTTTTAAATATCAATCCTCGTGTGAATTTTTTTTCACAATGCTCTTTGCTAGTAAGAGCTTCTCGGCAATATGGACAGGTGTTATTTCCGTACGTAATGTATCTCTCCAAGCAGCGTTTGCAAAATGCATGTCCACAATGCAATATTACTGCGTCTTTCATCCGCTCATGGCACAGTGGACACTCGAGAATTCGCTCAAGACAGGTTTCCAATGTGGTATCCATGATCATATCAGTTCGTGATTACTTGTGAATGTGATTCAAACGTGCTGTCCAAAGGTGAATGACTATACACAGTCAAATCTAAACAACCGCCTATCAGGATAAAGACAGACAAACTCAACTGTATGTGTGCTTACGCCTCTGCATGAATGTGTGATAACTCTCCAATATTTTTCACCTCTGAAATTTCAAACGGACACACAAACTCACGGGGGAAAAGCGCCTGCTAACATGATATCTGTCACGCTTTGTTCCCTTGAAACAATGTAGTGCATTTAACATTGCGAAAGTCTTCCGGAAGTGGGAATTCCGGTACAAGTGTATTGCGAAATAACCTTGTTCATATATACTGGGCACCCATGAGTATAATTCAGCCGCTCGTCGCATTTTGGACAGGCGTAAGTAAGATGATGTAATGGTAGCTGATTAAAAATATTCATATAAAATTGAATACTTGTCGGCTGTATTTCTGTTTAAGAGAAATGGTGTTTGGAAGTCACGTTCCTTTATAGTTAAACCCCATGTCGAAGCTTGGAGGCCTCGGTGTATTTTAAAGACATTGTTATTTGATCTGCAGCGCATTTCCAATGTCAGCCCAGCAGTGAGAAGTCTTGATTCGTGATTAGCCTCGTTTCAGCCTTCACATAGTTGTAATAGTAAACATTTATATACCGTACCATGTCTGTCCTTGCGCCATTATGAGATATTATGGGCATACATAGTAAATTTAACATGAAATGAAGAAAAAAAAAAAGAGGGAGAAAAGAAGAGTTGTTTGAGCCAAGTAAGTACCTAAACAAAGTACATAATTTTGTAGTACCATCTGTGTGTTGATACTCTGTGAATTAAAAGCATTTCCGTAGAGAGATTATTAAAATATAAATTTTTGATGCCCTTCAATTTATGCTTCAATCCGGGCCCGAATTACTCGTATGTGCCCTTGCGTTCTGGTAATAACAACAACGGAAATGGAGTGTCACAGACAATTCTGGTAACGTGATACCTCCTTTCTCTATCGCCATGATCGCTCGCCCGCGCTCTCTCTCTCTCTCTTTCTCTCTCTCTTTAAATTTGTATTCAGTGATGATAATTCACTCATCTTTATTCTCTTAAATTACTTTCAGTGTAGATGCTGGACTCCATCATGGTATTCACGTTTACTGTTAATGATGTACTGATGATTTTTTTTTAAATTTCTAATACAGGTGTAGCATAAGTTCGATTTCGGACGATAAGTTCAGCCTAGTTCATTTTGTGACAGGCTCATCGTAAAATAATTATAAAATAATCTATCAATCGCATCTTAATGCACTTATGTACTTTGGCCATTGTTAGCTCTACACCGGAAAAAAAGTAGACGTATAGGCCCTGTTTCATAAGGAAAAGATTATCAGTAATCACTGCCATAGATTTAAGATAATCTGATCTCAGTCAATCATATACAATGCAGGGGCGGTGGAGCATCTTCCAAAGTTTGGGGGAGGGGCACCAACAAAAATGGGCGCTTACAAACAAGGCGGGAAAATACAATTTTAAGACAATAGTATACCCCTACATTCTGATTTATACACTATCATTTTCCACACGTTATTGTGTTTATCTTAACATGGTTCTAGATAAAAACTACTTTTGCAGTTGTGTGTAATGGTCTGATTATTAAGATTTTTTTTCTGACGCTAAAGGCCACGGCTGTTGCATTATATACAGCGATATAATAAAAATAAACGCAAATTCATTTTTAGGGCTATTTTATATCATTTATCATTACTTCCATTCGTTAACTCTGTCGTTTTTCTTATTCGCGGGGTCCTTTGGGGTCGTTTCCCTGTCTAATCTCGCCTCTGCAGTACATTCCCATCTATTCGGTTACAGAAATTTCGCGCGGATTCTAAGTCTCGATTTTAGATCGGGCAAATCTTACACGACCCAAGACCCACCTCCGTGTGAAGGTGCGGCCACAGTGAACATCTACAGTCCATTTCACATTGTAGAGTTAACAATGAATACTCTAACTGAAACATTTCAGAATGTCTACGTGGGCCAGTGGAGACAGGCTTCCGGTTTAACCTGGTGGATACGTATATGGCCACCAAAAGCGTATTCATCAAGAAACTCGGGTTTTTGGGCTACAGCGTTATTGAAGATCAGGGGAGCGTTTCATGAAAGGACTTGTCAGATATTTTATCCGACAAATTTGCTCTCAGCCAATCAGATGCAAGGATTTCAGTAGCTTATAACAGTTGTCGGATAAGATATCCGACAACTTCCTTTCATGAAACGCTCCCCAGGGAAGCGTTTCATGAAAGGATTAGTCAGATATTTCATCCGACAAATTTGCTCTCAGCCAATCAGATGCAAGGATTTCAGTAGCTTATAATAGTTGCCAGATATACTTCCTTTCATGAAACGCTCCCCAGATGTTCCGTGGAGCTGCGTATGAGTTTGGTAGGGAATACCTTTGTCCCCAGAATCCGTGCACTGTTTGATATCTTTGAAAGTCGCCTGATATATGAGTATTCTGTGCATAAATCCACTGTCACGACTGTGATAGAGATATTTTATGATATTCAAATATTAGGCAGTTTCAAGAAATGAAGATCATGTTACCATTTTCCTATTGGTTAGTCTTGACTTCGTTAATTTTGAAAATTCAGCAATCTGATCTTTAAGACCACTTTCAAAAATACTTACAAATTCTATGAATACCTGTTCTACAATGGTATCTACTGCAGTTCTGAGACCTTGCCAAAGGCTTGTTCGACAAGGCAACAACTAATGTGTGTAACCTTCATTTTGACTTTCGAAATAGGCCTACATTGAATTGAAGGTATTATTATCATTTCATCTCAGCCAGTGGCTGAATTGCGAATGATTTACAACATAATTGATAAAAACATACAAACAATGAAAATTTACATACTTAAACATTATCAAAATGCATTACATAAGTATAATAAATAAATCGAATAGTTTAACATTATGATCATCATTGAGTATGTAGTAAATAACATTAATTCGTAACGGCTGAATTCATTAGTCATTACTATGCACTTGGAGTAGAAGTATGCCTCCCGCATATTTTAGATTTATTTGTTAATTGTCTGCTCTCAATTAATTTCACTATATCTTTTTTCTTGCTTGATGTATCATGGAGCCAATAACAGCTTGACTATATAAATTTTAATATTTTATGGTATTTTAACCGTAACGAGGCTGGGCTTTTGAGAGTGCACACACGTAAAGAAATCAGTAAAGTGCACTATTCCTATTTTGCTATGGCACTACGTGTCTTAATGATACATCCGATAAAGGTATATGCCCGTTGCTAATTAAGAGGCGTTGTCTGACATAGGACCGTGTCAGCGACTGATGCGGCTTTTGACGCGCCACGTGAGAGTGATAATTATAATACCAAAACTGAATGAAAAATGAACATGGTATTTACCTATACAGGATTGCTTAGTGCATGTAAAGCAAACGAAATGACGCATCGTATGCAATGGGGCGTATGCTTTCACGAACTTGGTATAGACATTAGGCATGTTAGGGGAGCGGACCGTCCTGTAGGGGTTGTTTAGCAAAAATCAAATTTTCTACTATAAGATATTACGAGCATTTAGCTGCACCACGGTGTATGGGGAGGAAAACTGTCAAACATCCTACATTGTCTTTCACTGTATTCTTTTCTTTTGTCATATCTGTAAAATATTTGGTTTTAAACAGTAATTTTTTATTGGAAGTAAAAGTGATCAAAGTGAAGTGATTTTGAATGTGTGTACTGTTGTTGACGAACTGTGTAGTACGTCCATGAGGCGCTGACACAGTCGTAAACTAACCCCGGACTATCTTCTTTATTTTGGCTGTTCTCATTGCACTTTTATTCCAGTACTATCTCCCTAGTCAGAGCGCTAAGCCATAAATTTTTACATTAGCCCCACCTGGTTAACCCTGCATTTTCCAGGGCTAAAATAAAGTAATAAGCTTAGTCCCGTACTATCGGTGGGGCTTAATTCTCGTTTAACCCCACCGATAGTACTATTAAATTTTGCAAGTGTAAAAAAATGTTTGTGAGACAAAATTAGATTTAAAAAATAGAACTTGTAGGCCTACTTGCTTTTAAAGAAGACAGTTTGACATTATTTTTTTTTAATGGCGTATTTATACAAAGATGCATCCAGGTTTCAACCAAAACTATTCATAACTGAACATCTCCTAGAACACCATCCAACTGGTTAGACGGGTAGTTTTCCATGGAGTGGTAGTCAACTACCCATCGAACAACTATACCTAAGACAACGGCCCTAAGTAGAGATAGGGTGCGTTTATCAACTCTTTCTTTCGGCAGAAACAGGTTTTCCAAAGGGCTTTCAGTGATTTTTTTAGAGATGATAAACCCAAAGCTGTTTTGATTATGGGGTTCGGAAAGCCTTCTTGAAAATCGCAAATTTGTGCTTTCAGAAACAGGTTACAAAAAGCCAGATAAACGCAAAGCTGTTTTGAAACGACTTTATACTTCGGTCACGAACTTCGTGTTTCCGGTTTCTGAAAAGACGCGCGCCAGGCAAGTACATGTGTACACAGCACAGTAGTATTAGCTACGTATGCTGCACTATACTAGCGATAGCCAACACAAAAAAGCGCACGCCGTATATGACCGACAGAACTCCTAAAGGAGTTCTGTTATATGACCCCTTCTCCTCGGGTCAAACTGCGCAATGCATCTGCGCAGTGACAACGTCGGTTTTCGACTTGTCGATGAGATGATAAACGCAACTTTGAAAGCCGTTTGCAAAGGCCTTTGGAAAGGGCTTTTGATAGTGGGTATGGAAAGCCGTTTCAAACTGGGGAAAGATGATAAACGCGACCTAAAATGGATGAAATGTATAAGGACTTTTCCGGGGTTTCCTTGAAAGTAGTTGTCCTGTGTTAATTGTCCTCGGGGCTAGGAGAGGTCGTCATCCGGAAATAGTTGGACAAGTTTAATTTTCCGGCGGTAATTGTCCGAGGGGTTCGTTGTCCGAGAGGTGATTGTTCAGGGAATAGTTGTGCTATACACACTGTTAATCCTGCTGTGTAAAATTTTAAACAACTTGTGTAAATTTTTAAACAACCCGCTGTGATATATATGAACCTATCAACTGTTGTTTAAGAACTTAAACAACCCCGGTTGTGTAAATTTTTAAATAGCGGTTGTTTAAATTTCTTTCACAATTATTGTGTAAAATTCAATTAAAACAACGGTTGTGTAAATATTTTACACATATATTGTTTAAATATACATTTAAACAACCCAGTTCTGTAATGATTTTACACATATATTGTGTAAATATCAATTTAAACAACCCGGTTGTGTAAATATTTTACACATATATTGTTTAAATGTCAATTTAAACAACCCAGTTGTGTAATGGTTTTACACATATATTGTGTAAATATCAATTTAAACAACCCAGTTGTGTAGGTGTTTTTTCACAAAAGTTGATGAATACTTAAACATTAAATGTTGAAATTATACACAACTAGATGTGTAAGATATTTACACAATATATGTGTAAAACCATTACACAACTGGGTTGGTGTCACAAATACACATACACACATACATACAAACAATATGAAGATTTTGCATGTAATCTCATTTATTTTCCTTCAGAAATTGCTTTTTAACATTTACAAACGTATTTACATGTGTGAAAACAATAGTTGATCCCCTACTGCATAGCACCAAAAACAATAGTTGATCCCATACTGCATGGCACCATTTCATTATTCTCCCAAAATGGCATATAAAGTTCCTGCCATGGAGAAACATGTGAAATGAAGATTTGTATAGTCTTTTGCATTACTTCTTTCCCCTCATGTCTCTTATACCTTTGATACCTTGGAAATTTTTAACTATTGTATGGATTTCTTATTCCTACTAATATGTAGCTGTTTAAGACTATCTTATTACAGACCTCAATAAACACAATACAACATATAGGAGATAGAAAAATGCATAAAAACACCAGTTAAATAAAATCTCGAAATTTCAGGATTCTCAAATTATCATATATGCAAATATATAAGTTAAAATCAAATTACAGGAAATTTATCTTGTACATCACATTAATTATATTTGATCAAAAGATAAAAAAAATCCAGAGCAAATAATTATTACACGTCCAAGTAGATCCTTGTCATTTGATTTGAGAATTGTTGGTCACACGATATGTAATAAGTACTCCATTCAACGAACTGTGCACTGTGGTTTAATTTTTGTGTGCAAGGTGCTTCCATTTGGTACCATACTGTGACAAAGATTTACTTTGAAAAATTAGGAAAAAAAACATTTGTTTTTTACAATGGTACAAATATTTTAATCGGTTGATATATATTTAATGTTCCATTCAAGTCAACTTTACTTTGTGGATTGGAACTTTCAAAATCTGTCACCTCATGAAAATATTTGTACCACTGATTTCATGAACATTCATTATTTGTATACCACTTTAGTCAAATGCTGAAACAACTATATTACAAAGATTTTCAGAAAATTTGCATGAGGTCATTAAATTGATTGTCAGAAAATAAGTAAAAACTAGATGGATATTCAACCAAACGAGGTCCAAATATATGCCTCCGAATAGTGCATGATCTATAAAATTTGACCTTAAATATAGGGGAAAAAGTTTGTCTTATCATACTCTACCCTCATACAAAGTTTGAAGTTCATATCTCCATTAGTATGCAACATATGGCATAATAAAAAAAACATTTTTTTACAACATAATGAACTACATGACTTTTGACCTTGTGACCCCAAACTATTTGTTCACAATTTTGTATTCACATTACCATCATACCAAGTTATTAGAAGTTCATAAGTCCATTAGTAGGTAAAATATAGCATAAAAACCATATTTTTACAAAATATTGACCTCTGTGACTTTTAACCTCGTGACCCCCAAAATATTTCTACAAATTTGTATTCACATAAACTACCATCATACCAAGTTAGAAGTTGATGTCAAATAGTAAGTAAGATACCGCATAAAAAAACATATTTTCACAAAATGACCTCTGTGACCATTGACATTTGACCCCATGACCCCCAAATCCAATCAAAGTCTTGTCCACCCAGGACAAGTTTCATGTCAAACCATCATACGGTTTTTGAGATATCAACAAAAACAAAACGGACGGACGGACAGACGACCCAAAAACATAATGCCTCCAGCCACTTCGTTGATGGAGGCATAAACAAAAAGCATGTAAATTGATTATCAGAAAATAAGCATAAAAGTACAAGCATGTACTTCTTCACATATTTACTCTATAACCTTACTAATTTTTTTACGTCAAACAGACCAGCTGCACCAAGATCCTATATCCACCACCACCACAAGCTTGCAAAATAGCCAAAGAACATCAGGGTCAAGGTCTTTACATATTTTGTACCCCCAAAACAATTGAGATTACATACATATTAATCTATAGTATTTCATAAATTTCAACATCAACACCATGTTTAACTTCTAGATACATGTAAATTTAGCACAGGAAGTATATGAAAACACGAATAAATTTCAATTTAGAACTTCAAATGTTGATACAAAAACAACTTGTTATCAATGTTGACACTTGACACATCTGCATTATGTAAACTAGATTTGATTTACGAACTCAACAATGTAAAATGTACAAACACATTCATGTTAAGAACAATTATATGAAGGCCTCATTGAAAAATTGTACAAGTATAAAATGTGATTTCACACTGATCACTACTACGTATGAACATACAATGTAGTTTACACACATTCTTTCAAGTTAAAATTTTCCAATGAACTATTTGTAAGAGAATTTATCCTATAAAGCATCAAATTAAGCCCTTATCATACAGAAAATGATGCAATTTTCTCATTAGCAACACTTTATTTTTCAATGAAACTACACTCGCAAACACGTATCAGTGAAGTAACTTTCAGCTATATACATTTTCTTATTTATACCATGTTAATGGGAGGGTTCCCCGACATCGGTATTGCTCAATACTATGGGCATGGTTGTGAAACAACTTGCCAAGTGTGTAAGCGCACTGCTTGTATTTTCCAATGGAGAGGCACATACCACACGCTTCGTGCGCGCCTTTAAATAGCGTCCTCTTGAATGTCGGGATCCATTCCCTTTAAAGCACAGAGATAGTTTTGGTAAAACATTTTTTAGAATAACAGTTTTTCTGTACTTTCCCAACTATTTCTAAACAACTTGGCTTTAGTTTAACCCTATTCAGCGGGGGGGGGGGGGGGGGGGGGGGGGGGGGGGGGGCTGAATCAGTCCCCCTAGACGTTTCGCACGATAAATCCACAACGCGAAATGCTACCGCCGCGAGACTTCATGACTTTTTTCTTTCATTCAGCGCGCAACTTTTGAGACCAAATTCAGCGCGCCCGGGCGTAAGGTCGCGAAGCTTATTTGTTTGTTGTATTTTAAAGAGATGTGTGAATAAACTTTGAACTTAAACTTTGAACTTTGAAGTGCATCAAACTAAAGAAATCTGCCCAAAATCAGAAGGCTTGGAGTTGTTTCAAGTAATTTATAAAGGAAAGAATACATTTTTGCATATATTAGCATAATTTAACTCATAAAATAAACAAAAGAAACAAAGACAAATCTAACAATACAATCTTGTAGAGTACATGTGCCTCTACCAACATGCAAATTTTCGCGGCGATCGCGCGATCGACGGCCGAGATCTTAGGGGGTGCTGAATCAGCTGAATCAGCCCCCCCCCCCCCCCCCCCGGTTAGTCAACCTCCAAAATAGCCCGGGCAGAATAGGGTTAAACCTAAGTTAGATCATAAATTCACAACTATCCCTTGTAAAGTATAGCAGATAACATGCATAGCCTTGTTTGGAGGCCCTCCAATTAAAAAATAATTCAATGGTATTCAGAGCAAACTCTTACTACTCGAAGAATTGCATTCATAATCCTGATCAATTATGCAAATTTCAGCAAAGAAAATGTTAAGAAGTTTTTTTTTTCACATTTATCAAACTATCTTTGTGCTTCAAAGGTAAAGTCCAAGGTAAAAATCACCTCGGCCTTTTTTAATTCTTACAGAGTGTGACAAATTTTCATTAGTTAAGGGGAAATTTCTTGAAGTGGCGAAGAATCTTTGGAGATTCACTAACGTTTTATAGATGTATGTTTGCGAAAATTGGGTATATGCCCGTCATTTGAGACATTAAGCGATATGTTAGCAATATTTTACATGTAGTTGACGATTTTTAGCACTTGATCATTTGTTAATGTTAGTGATATCTTCTGTGAAGATTATAGTAGCAACTACTAGTATTTCCAAATTCTTTGCCACTATTTGTAAATATTTGGGACCTTTTGCAAACTCTTGCAAAAGTACTAGGTGAATCTGGTCACATGAAAAACCAAAGAAGGATGGGCAAACTCCAGATTTCTTCTGATCAGTGTCGAAAGAGGTTTCGATATGAAAAAAATGAACATACTTATAAAGGGTTTTTCTTATTTTTGTTATGCAAAATCATTCAAAAAAGTAGCATAATTCCCAGGAGGTGCAGTCAGTATATATTGGTGTACACATGCCCATCAATAAAAAAAGTAAAAAGGGCTACTTTTTCAGCGATGTACGCATAATGTGCATTACATGTTTAAGGGGTCCAAAAACTGAGATTTTCTGCAAAAAGTGGTCCTTTAGAAGGTTCAGAGCAAACAAGTTCAAGGATTAAATTTTGATATTCTGAGTCAACCTGTTTTAGCGGATTGATTTTGCCAAGAAGTCGGTGGCTACATCCTCCTTTAGAGGTGCTTTTTCATCAAGGTTCATTGCGGTTTTAGAGGGTAATTTTCAAACTCAGGGAAGTGCATGGGTACACTAAAATATAGTGACAACAATCAAAGTAAAATGTACCCTAACATGTAGCCCTGCATTTAAATTGTTACGTTGTATTTTGTATTAAAGCCCACAGCACAAAGTGATTTTTTTTAAAGATATTGTAATCATTCTTTGGGATCTGACGAAGGTTGATGTATATTTTCTATTGAAATCAGTGTGAAATTCAAATTTGAAAATTTTGCCCAAAGCTCTGTTAGAGATTTTGGTCCGGACTTGCCATGTAAGATTACTCCTGATTCTCAATGTTCCCGAGCCACGTACGGAAATTAAGGAGACCAACTCCACTCAGGGTACCTGGTGGCATTTGGTAGACCAGGTGCTGAAGCATCTGCCACACAGGAGAGCATTGAGCTTGATAGTCTATGTCCAGTATGTACGTCAGCTTGAAACATACATCCACGGCTTGTGTAACGGAGGTGCATTCGACTGTGTTGCGTTCGATGATCACAAAAACCTGATTTGGTTTCCATCGTGAGCCCCCAATAATCAGTAGAAAAGGCTGGGGTCTTTCCTTCCCATCCAGCGCTTGAAGGTAATGGTCAAGGGAAGTTCCTTCCTGTGTTACAAGAGAATAGAGACGAATTATGCTAAAAAAAAGATAAATTCTGTGAAAAAGAAAAAAACAATTGGTAAAAACAAAGAAATACATAAGAATTTACCAAACAATACAAAATGAAATATTTTGTGCACAAAATCATTTTAAAATACAAAGGGATTTTATACTTAAAGCGAGGAGATAGTTTTGGTAAATATCGGAAAACGTAATGGAAAGGTATAGCTTCCAATGTAGTTAACATGCAAGGATATATCATAACTTAACCCTATCTGGACTGGGGGGGGGGGCTGATTTGCCCCCCCCCCCCCTCGACGTTTCGCGCAATAAGTCTGCAACGCGAAATGCTGCAGCCACAAGATTTTATGACTTTTTTCTTACACTTATCGCGCAACTTTTGAGACCATTTTGGCACGCTCGTGTGTAAGGTTGCGAAGCCACGCCCGTTCGAAAATGTGATTAGCCCAAATGTGATTAGCCTAAATGGTGTTAGGCTAACTGGTGATTAGACCAAGTGCAAATAGCTCAACCGATAATTCACCGAATAGATTTTAAGCAATACACAAAATACAATGAAGATTGGGCAATTTTCTTCTTTTTTTTTGGGGGGGGGGGGGGGCGTTGTCACTCAGAAACCATACTTAAACATACAACATGAGGTATTCTGCAAATTTAATGAACCTTGTCCTCTGACTTTTTGTCCTACAGACTCCATATCTGAATACAAAACTTACAGGTTGGAAATCTATGAAGGACTTCAAGGCGGCCTGTACTGAACATTTTCCACGCATTCCCTTGCTACGTCCAGCGAATAATGTTGGCAATAGGCTGAAAGCTAATGTCTGACATTCACCTGTTGATTAAATTGGAATGTAAAAAACAAATATATATTACAAGTACATACTATACAAATAATGGATGTTCATGAGTTCGATGGTAGAAAATTATTGCATGAACTGAAAGATTTGTAATGTCCTATTGAACGACAGGGCTGCACTCTCCAAAATTTAGGGAGGGGGGTACATGCCCCTTGTGCCCCCCCCCCCTTGGATCCAGCCCTGCTAACAAGTGAAGCCAAGCATGCCTGACCACCCACTATCCATGGCATGCTGCGTGACTATTCTTTTGTGTGCATACATAGTAATTACATACCTATAGTTTTTGAAATAGCACTGGCTTTGAGATGTACCAGTAAAAAAAGAACAGAAAAATCCTGGAATCTATGCAGTAAACAAGAAACAAAGTTGGTTATGTTATAAAATGTCTTTCATTCACATGTAGCTTCATTGTTAAATGTTCCCCCGTGTGTGTTCGTGTTGAGTCTACTAATGATTTTTTTATTTGAAGGGCCATATTTAATCCTAATGCCACATACTGCACACAGACTTTACAACAAGCTTTCTTTGAAAAATACTGCTTCAGTTAGGATACTATTTTTCATCAAATGTTGAAAAAGTTTATGGTAACGTACCATCAGACAACTCTGACTTGTCAACATCAGGAATGTGTCCACTCCACCCCTTTTCAATGTCTTCTGCGTAGTCAAAGATGCGTTTGGCCATATGTGGCCATACGTGGCCATACTGCATACAGATTCCCTTCGTTACCCATACTGATTGCTAGACGAAAGTCTTCTTGAATCTAAAATAAAAATGAAAGATGGATAATTATCTACCAGTAATCATTTAACATGAACAAGTTAATGAGTATTTGCATACAATGCGTGATAAGAACGTCCTCGACTCCTCGCCATCTGTTCTGCCATCTATGTATATTGGCACAATAAGTTCACAACACGAAATGTTACCAGCGCAAGAATTCACAACTTTTTTTTTTCATCGCACAACTTTTGAGAACAAAATTAGCATACCCGCATGTACATGTAAGATCGCGAAGCCATGCTAAGTGTTCTTGGCAAGAAATTATTCCTTATCATTTTGATTAGTTTTAGTCAAAATAATGCAATTTATGTGAATTTATTTCAAAATCAATATTTACATTGGATTTGTACAATAAATCAAGGTTTCGAGCAATTTGGATGAATTTTTTTATCGGGCGTGGCTTCGCAACCTTACGCGCAGGCGCGCTAATATTGGTCTCGAAATTTGTGCGTTGAGTGAAAGAAAAGACATGGAATCTCGCGGAGGTAGCATTTCGCGTTACGGACTTATCGCACAAATCCACTCTAATATCAAGGCAATTTAGCATTTTCGCAGGGTTAAAGACTGGTGAGGAGTGTTCTTTTGAGCAGAAATTGCTACATGGAAGGCAGATTTCATATGAAAAGAAAGTTACGTATTAACTTAACCGAAAAAATCTTTCAATTCTGGGTGCTCAAACAAGGCATAAATTTTGAGAAAACTTTCTGTCAGCAGCAATATTCCAGCTTTAAATCCTCTTTTTTTAATCATGAAAAAATGGCAATGTTGGGAAAATCTTACTCATGAAGAGAACTAGGAGTTATCTGAGGAACAAAAATACAGGGTTTAGGGTTAGGATTTAATTTTTTATGTCAAAGTGTAAATTGGTGGGGTATTCTAAACTTGTTCCAATACATGTAGGCCCTCAGTTAAACTGTAGTAAATGTGCTTTCCGATGATTGTTTTTATTTGTTGTGATAATTAATTGTTGTTTGTTTACAAAATCGGCGATTAAACTTTTCGTGCGCGAAATTCCATGCCGCTATCATATACCGATAATGTTATGTACAAAGTAAATGTCCGAATTAATAAACATTGAATATTAAATGGTCATATTAAATGGTTAAAAAGACGCTCGTAGGCTTCGAGCTAGGCTAAGTTAACCAACTACGCTGTAGCCCCAGCGCTTGCGCTGGGTTCTCGCGTCCTGCGCCGGGGCTAGACCAGGCTAAGAACACAATACGTACGAGCTCCACTTACTTACACACACACACACACACTCGCCCATCACTCGGTGTTGCGAGTCTTGCGACGCGATCAGCACATTTGAAGCACATTTTTGTACCCCCGTTCTCATGCAGTTCAGTATAAAATGTAGGTTAAGTACAATCCACGCAATCTATACAACATTTTCCATCATAAAAAATACTTCCAGAAATTAACTCACCTTCGAATTTGCTGATGTTGGCTTCAAAGCCCCATTCACGGAGCCGCTCGATGACCGGTTCCATTTTGCAAATTTGATTATAAAAAAAAAAAGTCTGTCTAACTTTTATGAACGGTGATTGGCTGTGTCTAGTCACGTGGAATTTTTCTTTACACAACAATTGTTGACGGGGCCGCTTTGGCGGGATTTTAAAATCATAATGCTAAAACACGAACTTTTATGTTTACACAACCGGTTGTTTACCCAAAGATCGGGCGCATTAAACATGGTTGTGCAAAAAAAATACACAACCTTTCTTACACAGCGTTTCCGTTACACAGCAGTCTAACAGTGCATAATTATGGTCTTCATCCTTGAATGTTTTATACAACTTAGATGCTTCGGATATTTCATCACATATAATTATGTATGTAAAATTGATTAACGATGTTAATGAAATCATTTAGCTATTGAAATAGTGGTTACTTCTTATGTACAGTATATGTATGAAATAAAGCTACGACATTTTCGTTCGTTCTTTAAAAAAATAAAATTATTCTTGGTTTTTCTTAGATTTCCTGCTGTCAAAACTTCATAATGATTCTTTTGCATTCCATGAAAATTGTTTGGAATGCAGCTATACGTATACCATTAACAAATAACCAAAGTAGCCGATTAAACAGCACACTTTGATATGTTTCATGAAGTGCAGAATAAAGAGACTGACATCACAAACTAATTCATATTTGTAGATGAAATGAATAATAATTATGGTCCTTTTGCAGAATACAGATAGGTCACAATAACAATGTTAAGAGATTTATTACTGTTTGTTTAATCTAGATAACATATTGTTGTCATTACGAGGCCATTGAGCCTTGCGGATGTATATCTGAAACTCTGGAATTTATATGAAGGCGTAGATCATACAAATGTGTATAACGATTTTTAAATTTCAAAAATTAGTGAATAGGTATGCACTTTTGAAATTTATGTAGTGTATCGCAGTGTCTGTTCTGAAAAATGTGTTTTATATTTCTTTGAAAATTACTATTTTACTCCAGAGAAATCTATTTCTTGATACTATGACGTACGTGACGGAGCAAATTCATTCAAATTTATGGATGATAACTTTCCCGAGCGTCAATAGTGACAAACTATACGCATTCACCTGCTTTGAGATAATGAACTTCTAGAGTCAGAATGCGCGTTGTATAAATTATGTTCTGCTCTGCCATGCAAGCCCAAGAAATCGATATCTACTTAGCAAAACCAGAGAATTTAAAAAGAAAAATCTATAAATTTCAAATTTTAGAATACATGGAGCATACACCTGTTATGTATTTTCCATCATATATGGGGATTGTTTATAATGAAGAGAAGCAATTTAGCTCGTGGATTAAAAATATCTTCCTGAACGGAACGGTCTCAAATGGTTCATGTACAACTCCATGTAATCAAGAAAATGGCATCCCCCGTGTAAAGTGTTAGCAGATGATACCGTGTGCTACGGAATGTCTTGATTTAAATCCTTTTCTGATATTTCATTTCTAAAGGGATACGGATCAATGATTAAGATTATATTACACCTTTGAACATAAGTACATTTATAGTCTGGGGTAGTTCTCCTTTAAATACTGATTTTGTAGGCATTTGTGCTCTGCACCTGGTATACCACTTAGGATATATGGTATAACTGGACCTCTAGGAAGAACAGAGCCACTTAAGTTAGTGGCTCTGAATAGAGTTTTCCAGCCGTTATTTTATTTATAGTATCTATCAAGAATATGAATATTGACATATTCAAAGTGCATTTGGGATATGAATGGAACTTAAAGGTCACATACTGTAATTCATGATGACCTGGCAGGAGGGTCATGAAGTGACTTGAACATCACCAAGATGACCTTCCCCGCCCCGAAAAAATAATCACTCCAAACACTTATATTTTGCGAAATAGCCTTGATCGTGAGCGTTGAGACCCACTCATTAGCATTTTGCGGGTTCTCCGCAATCCTGTTCTTGTGCATATTTTCTTTATATCCGTAAGATTCAAAGTTCATGCAACAAGTTCACAAAACAGAGAAATCATTTTGCCACCACTAAGCCATACAGGCCTTTTGTTAAATGAGAGAGCAATATTTCCATCCATAATTCTCTGATAAGCCCCCCTCCCAAAAAAAAGTTTTCGTTCTAAAAAGGGGGGGGGGGGCACAATCGAAAAAAAGGGGGACACAATGCATAATTTTCCTCCAAAGGGGGGGGGGGGGGGCACGGGCCGAATGTGACCCCCTCCTAAATCCGCCACTGATTTGATTTGATTTTTCCGTTTCATTATAAGCATACATGATACATATCGATTCAATTATTAATCAAACAAAAAAAAGTGTCGTAGCCGATTGGCATCGTTTTCTTCATCATTATTGTCATCGTGTTTCTTCATCGTCATCCTCATTATTGTCATCGTTTTCTTCGTCATCCTCATTATTGTCATCGTTTTCTTCATCGTCATCATCATAGTCATCGTTTTCTTCATCGTCATCCTCATTACAGTCATAGTTTTCTTCATCGTTATCCCCATCAACAGACTGACGGGCCCTATTACGAATTTGTCCTAAGCTGTTGCTTGGTATTTCAGACTTCAGAAAATATGTAAATATCGCATCAACACATTCCGTTTCAGCCATCGACCATGTCGACAGAGAGGGAATGGGGTTGTTTAAGTTATCACTAACACGCTTGGAATACTTTGCGTACACGCTAATGATGTCATTTGGGTGTTTCCTCTTGAGAGCACCTTCAATGAGTGACTGATCTGAAGATATAACATTTGCTCTCTTTGTGATCTCCTTGTTTTCAGTCTCCAGTGAGTTCTTCTTCTCAACAAGACGACTTTTTTTCGTCGATATAGTTTCCGAAATTCGCTCTTTTTTCCGTTTGAGGTGTGATAAGTTGGCTTCATATGCATTTGCCATTTGCCTTTGGGTGGCTGTCATCATACCAACGGCCAAATCACTCTTACCTTTGGCACGTGAAAAACAGCTGTCATAAGTTTTCTTATCTGAAATCCATTTTTCACTTTTACCAACTAGCAACTGCAGCTCTTCTTCGATTTGTACGATACTCTTTGGGCGTGGTGCTGACGAATAGTGCCAATGGTCTCCGATTAGACATTCACTGCAAACAGGTACCTGACATCGTTCACATGCGTAGTTCTTCTCATTTTGAGGGTGTTCCTGGCACATTACTCTTTGTCTTGATGGTCCAGGTCTAGCATTGTCTGACAAAGCGTCTACAATGTTTTGGATGATCAATCCTCGTGTGAATTTTTTTTCACAACGCTCTTTGATAGTAAGAGCTTCTCGGCAATATGGACAAGTGTTATTTCCGTACGTTATGTATCTCTCCAAGCAGCGTTTGCAAAATGCATGTCCACAATGCAATATTACTGCGTCTTTCATCCGCTCATGGCACAGTGGACACTCAAGAATTCGCTCTAGAGAGGTTTCCAAAGTTGAATCCATGATCATATCAGTTCGTGATTATTCATAAATATGATTTAAAATGTAACCTACGAGAATAACTATGCATAATCAATTCTAAGCGAGCGCCAATCAGGAGAAAGATCAGGAGAATGTCAACGGAATGTTTGCATATATGCCTGTCTGTAAATTTTGTGTTGTGTTAACCATGAATTTTCAAATAGATTCCCAAACGGGTAGAAAACCATCTGTTACAATAATGGTGGTGTTTGACACATGAAAAATTCGGAACCTTTGTTCCTTTCAACAATGCAGTGCCTATTATACCTATTTGGTGAGAAAATAGGCGCGAACCTCCCACTAAATAATTGCAACAGGAAATATTTCAATTGCGATGGTATCGTAAAACTGCACTTGATAACATATAATTTTTGTAAAAAGAAACCCAAGTGGTGGAATGGGTTTGAAAATGCCCCCAAATCAGTCACATATGTTTTCCATATTCCATGAGCACTAACAGACCCAACTATACACAGAGATTGGCCAACTTGGTTTCAGTTGGGCACTGTCTGACACACTTTCCTTGTTTTGTGCTTGCCCAAATATGTTCGTTGTTGTATTTTTGGTGTTCAGTCAAGATTGACTATTTACGTCTATATATAGTCTGGTTTAAATTGGTTTAGTCGGGTTATTTATAATACATTCCTAGCTCCTTGGAAACAGGTGTCTTGTTGTCCAACACGCTCCAAACGCACACCAAACCATGTTTAAACATGTCGATAATATACATGACTTTAGGTAACAGTAGAGAACCTTTATATAGAGAGTAGCGACATAGACGTCTGAATTTTCGGGAAACAAAATGGCGTTTGAATTCTTTATATTGAGAACACCCAGGTGCTCATCGGAATTGAATAGAAATGTTGCATAGCAGAGGAAACAATGGCGTTCGAATCATGAGTTCTCGCTACTCTCTTTACAACAGTGCCGTATAGAGATATACGGCACTGTTTACAGCCCACAAGGTCGCCCTCTGTTGAAAGCAAATGATTACACTAACAAATATAGTAACTAGAAAGGCCGTCAAAGGCGGCAGACCCACGCCTTAACCCAATAGGTTTTGTTTTGTTGCGATTATTTTTGTAAGCAGTAGCCATTCAAAGGGGATAACAAGAGGCACATCTCCCCCCCCCCCCCCCAATAAATTTTGCCATATCCAGGTCATAGCTTTGTGTGTCCCCACCCTTGAAAAAATTCTTCTGAAAAAGATATTTTATTATTGAAACATCCCTCCCCTAAAAGTAATTGATTAGACATGTCAGAGAGCGTGGCGTGGTGAGAAAAAAAATGTTAGCAATTTGTATTCAGTGTTCAGTCCAAGGCCGTACGCAGATTTTTTTTTCCTGGGGGGGGGGGGGGGCAAGATGATCGCTTTCAAAGGAACCCATAACTTGAAGTCTAAAACCCGATTAAAAAAAAGTATGATTTTGAAATTTCTGGGGGGGGGTGCAGGGGGGGCCCCCCCCCCCCTCCCCGCTGCGTACGGCTTTGGTTCAGTCACGTCAGTGTTAGTAAATGTATTCATGTTCTATCTTTACATTGCAATTCGGGGTTGTTTTTTTTTTCATCGGGCTTGGATAAAATAAATATGACGACAAAAGAAGTTGGATCTCGACTTGAAAATGACGTGCATGCGAGGCACAGAGCTTACTCACTCAGTACTACAGTCAGCCGGCCCGGCCCAGGCACTTCGCGACAGTGCTGTGTATAGTACACTACAGCTAGCTACTCAGCCACTCACTCAGATCAACACACGCGAACACTCGCGAGTGCGATAGACTCACTCACGTCGAACAAACGCACCAGATTTTCACCGAAAACAATTAAAATCACGTACTACACGTCCACCAGGATAAAATAAATCACAAAAACTTCCACAACAAAGTGGAAAGAACCGGGGAAAGTAAACAGAAATGCACAGAAGATAAGAAATAGGAGAAATTAGACGTGCTAGGCTATACGTATACCGTATACCTAGCCGCTTTCGATTTCGCAACGAGAGTACAGTTCAAGCGCAAAAATCCCTTGTTGCTGGGATACGTTGGCTTTGAATATTCATTGCAGGCTCGTGCGGATTTGAAGTGAAATAGCAAATAATGGGTCTAAAAGTCTTCTAAAATTCATAAACCTGAAATAGATTTTTGGTGAGACGAAGTAATGAGTGTTTTGATTGACCAAAATATTTCTGCATCGGCAGGCGAAGTTTGGGGTCATCAAACATTCTAGTTTCTATCCTGTCACTCTCTGAACTGAAGTTCCTATACTTTACTACAGGGTCAAAAGTTCAAGGTCACACAGAATTTGCAGGGGTCAACCAATCATCACCAAAATCTAATCGATTCTTTCCTGTCACTTTCTGAACATTCCCTGAAAATTTGGTGCAAATCCGTTCACCCGTTCTCTTGTTATCTTGTACACAAACAAACAAACAAACAAACAAACAAACAAACAAACAAAAAAAAAAAAAACAAACATACGGAGCCCTTTACATAACCCTGCCGATTTCATCGGCGTGGGTAATGATGTAATGTATAACACTAGGTGGGAAAATGAACTGGGATGTGAGCACATAAGAAAGAAAGAGAGAGAAAGAAAGATAGGGATAGAGAGAAAGTGACAAAAAATGAGAGAGACAGAGAAAGAAAGAAAGAAAGAGAGAAGGAATGAGAGAACGTGAAAGAAAAGGTGAAAGCGCGTTTACAAATTCGCTATACAATCGTAATTTGTATTATAATTTTGCAGTTACGTTAATACAAAGGTAGGTGCCAATTTTTTATTTGTATAAACCTTCAAGAAGTGTTTTCATTTTTTCCAGTGCCGCATCATTATGAATTTTCTTAAGGAAAATAGAGCTTGCTCAATTTAAGAAAAAAAAGGCCCCTTTGATGGTTAACTATTAAGGAACCCTCCTTCTGCTGATTTACACGAATATAAAATATAGGGTAAAAACAAAGGTTCCGCCTTTCACGTCTTTGCTCATCACACTGGAAACACAAAGATTAAAGGGGAAGTGCACCCTGGGATATAGTGGATTTGAATAAAAGCATAAAAATGAGAGAGATGGATTAATGATAGTTTGAGCAAAATCTGACGAGAAATAAGAAAGTTATGATTTTTTGAAGTTGTTATCAATCACACAAAAATTGGCAACTCCGTGACGTATTTTGCAAGCTCCTCTCCCATTTTCTCGGAAAATGTTGAGAAATTTTAATTTTCTCAGTTATTGATAAAGAATTAGGTTTGTTTCATATATGTTGTGTTTAAAAAACATATTTGCAATGATTATATCTAGAGCGTATGTATGATTAAATATTTTCTTTAAAGAAAATGGAAATTTATGATTTTTTTAGTACAGGGCAAATGGGAAAAGGGCTCGCAAGATACGTCACGGAGTTTTTGTTTGATTGATTACAACTTCCAAAAATAATAACTTTCTTATCTCTTGTTGGATTTTGCTTAAGCTTTCATTGATCCGTTCCTTTAATTTGCTGATTCTTTTAAAACTAATTTGATACTAGGGTGGACTTCCCCTTTAAATAATACCGATTTACCCATTATCAACATGATCAACGAGTTCTTTTTATATTAATACATCAAGTTTTCGGCATTGTCAACATACAGCCTCGTACTAGAGACTGCATGATGTATTCTATTAACTAACTCTTCCTTTCTTTACAAAGCCCTTGAGAAGTTTAATTTTGGTGAGAAGTTTATAGGATATATAAAATCCTTATATGCTGATGTAGAAAGTTGTATAATGAATTTAAATTGGCAGTCGGTTTATTTCCCTCTAGAAAGATGGGTACGACAAGGCTGTCCAGTGTCTGCCCTTTTAATTTTAGTAGTTGTGGAGTTTTTGGCGATTGATTTAAATAAAAGTATTGATGTGAAAGGTATAAATCTACATGGGAAAGCAAATGAAATCGTTGAGGTTAAAATTAGCCAATTCGCTGATGACACAACAGTCTTTGTAGCTGATGAACAGTCTTTAGTAAACGTTATGGAAAAGGTAGAAAGTTTTTGTAAAGTAGCTGGACCATCATTAAATATTTCTAAAAGTAAGGGTTTTGGTTTTGGAAATTTTAATTGTAATCTTTTCAAAGAGAAATATTGGACCAGTGCTTTTCTAAAAACGCTAGGGGTTTATTGCAGCAAAAACATGTATGGTGCATAATTATGAAAAAAACTTGGAATGAAAAAGTAGAAAAAATTAAAAACCAAGTATTGCTATCGATATGTCGAAATTTAACTTTTTTTCGGGAAAGTTACAATATTAAAATCTTTAATTCTTTCAAACATAACTTATATTATGTCAGTATTTCCCATGCTCGATTACATTAATAAAAATGTTGAAAAAAATCATATTTAATTTTATATGGAACGGACGAGATAGAATAAAAAGAAAAACTATGATTGGTAATACTGGAAGAGGCGGAATAAATATGCCTGATTTTGTCATGCAAAGTAATGCATTGAAAACCGTTTGGTTACAAAAACTATATGAAAACAACGATCATAATTTTCGATGGAAAATTCTTCCAAATCTACATCTCAATTGTTTCGGAGAAAATGCACTTGTTCTTAAAATGTCTTTTGAAAAAGAAAGTGAATTGCCTGAAATTAAACAACTTCCATTATTTTATCGTCAATGTATAACAGCTTGGAAAATATGTAACAACAGGTCTTTGTTCTGTAACACGGCTGAAGATATAAGGCAGCAGTTATTATGGGGTAATAAACATATTAAAAATAAAAAGAAGTGTTTTTATTGGAAACACTGGGTATGTGCTGACATTCTCGTCATTGGAGATATTGTAAGTAAAAACGGACTAATTGATTTATCCTGGTATTCAAGCAAAATTAAAGAAGAGAGGAAATTACTTATGTGAATCGAAGTTAATTTGGAGTTGTATACCTGAAAAATGGAAAAACATTTTGCTTCAAGAAAAAAAATCATAAATAATGATCCCACTGTAAGTTATTTTCATTTAAAGAATCAAAACCCTGTTTTAGATATGAAACAAAGTACAAACAAGAATTGCAAACTCTCGAAACAATTATATAATATTTTAGTAAATAAAAATTCATTACCCCTAATGTAGAACAATATTGGTCATTATATCTAAAAAAAAACCTGAACTGGAACAAGATTTGGAAAGAAAAGATTACTTTAAGGAACTTCGTTTAGCTCAATTTAATTTTAAATTTTTATATAAGCTATTTGTCTAATGAATATTTGTTTCGTTTTAAATTGTCTGAATCTCCACTTTGCTATAATTGTAATACTATTGAAAATTATTATCATATGTTTTATGATTGTTTTTTGTCAAGACTCTTTTGGAGTAAATTTAGTGATATCGAAATAACTGTTAAAAATGTTGTAATAGATTATGAAGATATAGTTATAGGTAGACAAGGGGGAAGTGAATGTAAGCATATTGCTTTTTATAATGTATTGATTAATTTAGGCACACATACAATATTTAAAGAAAAAAGAAAATTAAATTTTAAAGGGACTTTCGACGAATTCATAGAAGAATTAAAATGGAGATCAAATCTTCAAAAGGATGTGTTCTGGAAAAAATGTGAAAAGAAAATGATAGAACTTAAATACTGAATATTATGTAAAACGAACTGTTTTGTAACACTTTGAAATTAATATATCTGTTACGTTTTGTTATGACATGTATATGTATCCAAGTTTTAATTGAATAAAAAAAAAACTAACTCTTCCTGTTGTTTTTCTTTCTTTTTTTCTTCCTCTCACTCTCTGTCTCGGTTTCTATCTCTCTTTCTCTCCATCCCTCTCTTTATCTCTCCCTCTCTCTTCTATGCTCACAATATCCTTATTTCCGTTATACCTTAGTCACACTGCCATTTTGACTCCACACAGACTCCAAATATTGGCCAATGGGTCAGTAATGTAAATTTTTATTCGGTCTGGTGTCGGTCTTGTTGGTGTAACTGGGGTATCACATGCTACCTAATTATATTTTCAAATATAATTATTTGCTTAATGCAGAGGGCGTCCTCTTAAGCAAGAGTCATCGATTATAAATATAATTTCGACACAATACGGCGTATTCAGCAATTTGCATAATTTGCATATCAAAATCGAATTGTTGTTCATCCTATGCAATGTAACCTATGATTCAACGAACGGATGTTATATATACAGGGAATTGCATTGTATTGCATCACATGTTTCATTGCCCAAGATTATACAGCACTGCTAGCGTTGGATGCAGCGCGCTTATTGTGCGTAAGTTGTCTTGCCCTGTCTAATATGCCTGTATATGTTGATTTTTGCGAGTGAAGCTAAATTGTTGCTTTTTGGGTAACAAAGCTGAAATTGTTCGGAGACAACAATAGGGTTACAAATCCACATAATATTGTCCACTCTCTGTTAATGTCACTATACGTATATTCTCTCTTGATATATCTCGGAGCCAGTAAAGGTAAATACTATGTTTGCGGAATATATTTTAATGTTTGTTATAATCGTAATGAAGCTGGGTTTTTTAGACCGCACACAACTCCGTGTAGACTAGTGCACCATTCCTATTTCCTGTAACACTATGGGTCTTAAATAAAAGTATTGCCCGTTGCACACAGTAGGTGAAGCTCGAAGCTAACAATGTGTGAAGTAGTTAATTCAGCAGTATGTGAGAATACATTTTTTTACACTTTGTCATATGCTTTTATCCATATCTCCTTACGAACACGTATGATACGACACGCACGCAGCTGACTTGACTATTGCACGCATATATAAAGTACAAAGCAAATTAATCGTCCTAAAGCCAAATTGTCTTGCCTAATCATCCCTTCAATACTGGAACCTCACTTTGCCCCCTTCCCCCTTTTTACCTTGTTCCGGTCCCATGCACCTATTTACCTAATTGTATAGTACACACCCTCTACCTGAAGTCTGTCTTACCTAATGTTGCACAGAACACCTATACATTTCACAGGAGACAACATATACATTTGATTCGACCTTAAATGTCGGGTAATTGTTTACTTTGCTTACTTTTATTTCTATTGAGATCCTTTTCGTTATTTCACTTACTCCTACCGATAAACATCTTTTCAATTTCACATATTCCTGGTGATTTATTTTGCCAGCTTTATGATAATTCTGTTCTGTTGTCTTTAGTTTTGTTAAGCTGCTTATTATTATTATTTGTTTCATTCTGTTCTGTTGTCTTTAGTTTTGTTAAGTTGCTTATTAATATTATTTGTTTCATTCTATTTGATCTAGCTAATAAACTTGAAGATGGCCATGAGCCAAAAGCTTGTAAATACACCGAGTGACCTGCTTCATTTCATTCCATATATCCCCCGGGGGCGGTCGTCGTGATCGATTCAGGTGCCCGTAAAGCTTTTATTTGTGAAAATTCGGCTCCTTTGGAAGTTTGATTTATGTAAGCATTCCATTACTTTATAAATTGAACTTTCAACATTTTGTTTGTTTTTTTATGGGGGGGGGGGGGGGCTGTTTCTAAGTTGAACTTAATTCTTTATGTGCTACAACTGTATTTGTTTTGTTGTGGGGGCTGATGTTCGATGAGACAGGGTGAAGGGAAGGTGTAACCAAAAAGGGGGGAGGGGATTTCGGTCACTTCGTATTTTAGGAATCTTTATTTAAATTGAATCTATTTCTACTTTTTACTCATATCATGGAAGCATATACAAGGGTAAACTTCCTTTTGCGACAGCCACCCAAAATGAAAACAATATATAGGGTTAGTGTTGGGGTTAGGGTTTACCTAACCGCACATTGGGTGACTGTCGCATAAATCATTTCTATTATCAACAACTAAATTGACATGAATGGGGGAAAATGGCCCTCATACCGTTGGAAACATGTTATTGTATATCGCCTCAAATATATCATTCATTCCCTTATGACAGACTAAACAGATGTGTAGACATCATTCGAGGGAGGGGAGGTGTAGGAGATCACGTCACTTAGGAATATCGGTTACCACGGTGTAAAGAAGGACCCTCCCCCCCCCCCCCCCAACCAAAACTTCCTTCGAAATATTTCCACCTTATTAATACATATAGGATATTACTCCCGTCTCCCCTCGCGCTGGGGTGACGGAAGGTTAGTAGGGAAAGGTCAATCCGTCGGTCCTCCCAAGACCCATATAAGGGGGCCATGCATAATCCCCCTGAAAAGAAAATGTCAATAAATTCATTTTTTTTTGCTCATTTTTGTATCCCTTTGCAAGGGACGTACCGCTAATTATGCATGTTATTTTTTCATGGCCTTAATTTCTCTGAGTATTAAACCACAGAAACATGGCAAGATCAAATCGCTCCCCCTAGCTCTATGCATGGATATACCACTCGAACATAATTATATCCATATCATTTTATAGTCTTCACCAAGATGAACATGTATTTTTCTTCAGAACTCATGCAAGATTTGGATAAATAACACATACGCACATCTACTTATGAAAGCAAGAAAGAAGATTCTTAACACACGAGACAGAATGATAATTGCCCTACATGCTAATAGTGATGCAGATACTGTTTTTATTAGTGTTTGACATTTCTAAGGTAATAAGCTCACGAAGCATTTAAATTCACGAAGATACAACTCTGTGTGCCATTATTTTAAAGAAGAACATTAATTTTGTCTTCATCGCTAACGGAAGACGAATTAATGATCTATTATATGTATATAGATATCACATGCACTACATTCAGACTTACAGTCTGAAAATTTGAAGTAAACTGTTTTATCTCAATCCATTATTTTTTTATTATCAACAAGAAAAGTGTGTAGACATAGATGATAATTAAATGACCCGAACCATGGGTCCATGTCAGACCTGATTGATCATTACAGTGCAGTCAAGTTCACAAACCTGCATATCATAAAGATTTCTGGAGATAAGCTTTCCATTACATTTATGTTTTTATTATCAAGACATTGAACATCGCAAGATGTGAACTCGGTTTGAATTTCAAAAAGAAAGACGAGAATTTCTTTGTCAAAAATTATTAAATCAAAGAATTTAGATTTGGGCGATTTAACTGGCTTGCGGCATTGAATGGTTAATAAGCTACACAGCTTAATATTAATTTTAGACGTTGATTTCATGCTTCGAATCATCAGGAGTTACAGGGTACATGTCGGAGTAGATGTCAGGATGACGTCTTTATGGGTGATCGATGATGTATCCCAGGAGGGCCTTGACTCCGGCATAGGTTTCCTCACCAGTCGGGATGATCTGGCTCTCGGGAAGCGCGAAACCGTATCTACCCTTGTCCCTCAGCTCAACCACGTAGGAGTACTTGGCCCCCAATGTCTCATAAGCCCAGTCAACACTGCAACCATCAGCGGCATCTGAAATGGTAATCATTTAAATAATATTAACTACTGCCAGATCCAGAGGCACTGGGACACGCGCCCCTTAAAAAAAACAAAACTTTTGAAACCCACATTTTCACCCCCAATATTCAATTACATTTTAAAAACATTAGCGCAGCCAGCCTTACAGAATGGGGGGGGGGGGGGGGGGGCTATGAGTTCTCCTTTATAATAATCCTGTTATCTTCTTCACTATTTCAATCATTTGAATCATTTTCTAATAAGATATCAGAAAAGGGTATAAATAAAGATATCCCAACACCCGGTATCGTATCCTACTCTTTTACATGGGGGCTGCCATTTTCTTGCTGATTTGGAGTTGTACATGAACCATTGAGAAATGTTCCAGTCGGGAAGATATTTTGAATCCAAGACCTAAATTGATTTTCTTCATTACCTGAAATCCCATATGTGACGAAAAATATAAAGTGGGTGTTTACATGTATTATAAAAATTAAATCTTTATAATGATACTTTTAAATTGTCTGGTTTTGCTTAACAAAAATCTATTTTCTTGGGTTTGCCAAACAGAGCAGAACATAATAATATATGCAGCATGCATTCTGACTTTTCAAGTCCCATTATCCGAAAGCAGGTGAATGCATAGTTTGCCGCTATAGATGCTCAGGGAAGAAGCATCCATAAAATTTGAATTAATTTGCTCCGTCCCATACGTCCAGTATCGAGAAAATATATTTCTATTAAGCAAATATCGATTTTCAACAGAAATATATAAGGAAATCTTCAGTTTAAAAATAAATTGACATATCTATTCTATATTTTTAATCTCAAATGGGTTTTTAATTTTGAAAAAGGCAATTGGGCATTTGGATTAAGAAAATCTTCTTTTCAATATGGCACGAAAAAGAGACATGATAAAGCTTTTCGACCTGCACTCATCAGGTTATGACGCAGGTATATAACAAATTACTTGAAATCAACTATATTATACACGGTGAACCCGGACGCAACCTAGACGCCGTAATTTCAGAACAATCGCAAAGCTTGGACGAACTCCTTTTGTCTACACAGAAGAGGTTCATGCGATTGAATGTAAGCAGCTTCCAGAAAGCGTAAATGCGCTGAGCTTCTGGCCCGGGACATAATTGAGAATTGATTGTCGCCATAGCTTTGTGCGCAAGCTGGATTGCTCATCAAATGGAGATCGATCGCTGGATCACATTTGGCTGTCTTTGGTCTGTTAGCGTGCGTTTCTGATTTGGAGGCACGGACGGGCTGCGTGCGCTGATTGGTTGTACGGTTCCGAATAGTCGAGGGAATGTGTTGTTTAATGCGATCAGCCAACCGCTGAGAAGTACGGCCCACGTACCTGGCATCGCACCGGCACTGAAATTGGTAAATAACATTACTCAAGTGGGGGTGGGTAGTACATCCTTGCTGGTTGACGGTAGCATCCTGTGTGTAGAAAACACAATGCGTGTCGAAACCGCGTAATAGCAACGTGACACTGCGTGTTTGATCTGACTGGCGTATTTGTCAGATACCTTACCCCTCCAGGGTAGTTTGAGATACACGGGGCATTTGGCAGGTCCAAATCTGATGTCAGATTTGGACTGTGCCTCCAGCGTCCGTGTTATGGTGCGAGATACAACATGCTCAGGGTAACCATTGTCAAGGAGAATAGTTTTGATTTTCGCGATTTCGGGAGCTAATTTGCCCGCAGAGCAAATCCTAAGGGCGCGGCACACTAAGTTTCTAATGAGCCCAATCTTGTATGAAGTTGCACTGTACGAGTCCCATCTCGTGTATTGCCCGGTGAATGTGGGCTTGCGGTAGACGGAAGTGATAAATTTCCCATCACTTCTCAAATGAGTGCAGGTCGAAAAGCTTCGTTATCATGTCTCTTTTTCGTGCCATATTGAAATTTTGTAGTACCAAGAAATTATTTATGTATGAATATCTTAATAACACATTCCAAACATATACACCATCTCGCAATCTTCGCTCAACAACTGACAAATGCTAAAGCTCATTATTCCCAAATCCAGGCTCTCATCAACTGAAAAACGTTTCTAAGTGGCGGCATCAAAATCGTGGAACAACATTCCACTCTGCATCAGCATGATCAGAAAAATTACCTGTCTTGCCACTTTCAAAAGATCCCTCAAAACACATTTCTTTCCCGGTTTCCCCAGTAATAATGTTCTAATGTGATCTTTTACTTTTTGAGTCTGTCTTTTTTGCTGTTGTCTTTTCTCTTCAAATCTGTAATTTTGTAAGCGCTATGGTACTTTCTGTTTTTGGCGCTCCTAAATATTTGATATTATTAATAGACCCCTCCACTCATTTTACCTTTACGATTTTTACATCATACCAATTGCTTTACCAATGTATATCATAGCCAAGTCCATTGAAATACGATCTGTTATATAAATGTTCTATTTATATTGTTATGTTCTTGCTCTGAATTTTTTTGATATGTACTGTTTAAAAAAAAATAAAGAGACATATTTGGAAAAGTCAACTCAAACTTATGTGATTATGTCGACCTTTTTCTCTAAGTATGATTTTACGTGACCATACCTGTTGAAAAAATATAAATTTATGATGATGTATATTAAAATAAATGAACATTAAATCAAATCAAATCAAAATTAATAATATTTGAACTTTTATTAGATCTATTTGTTTCCCTTAAGTTACAAAGTTTGATTGAATACTGATTGAACAAAATAAATATAGAAAGAATCGTTATCCTTGATATTTCCTTTAGCCAGAGCTGGAGAGGAAGTAAAGCAACCGAGATAGATTTTTTTTCTTCTTGCATTTTTACCCCTAAAAAACCCAACAACATTAACAATTTCTTATGCATTTGCCCCCAAAATGCAAGGAACCATAGCATCCAAACTTACTTTCTTTCGAATTTTGAACATTGGAAAACCCTATTCAATTCACTTGTTCCTGAATTTGGGCCGAAAACTTTCGATTTCTAGGTAAAGTTTTGCGGCGCATTTTAAAAAAATATTATCTTTGTAGGTGCTTAAGCCCTTTATTTTTGAACGGCCAGACTTGGAGTACAATAAAACTATAAAACTTACAGAGTGTATTAGCTGAAGGGCCAAATGTGTAGCGAGTCTTGTGAACACCTTGGAGGGCATCACATGCGATCTCGGCGGCTGCAACCTATTCAACATGCAAAATAATTGATGATACAAATGAACACCAGTTTTCATATGTGCATAAAGAGGGACGATTACTAGTTCAGATAAGTCCCATGGGAGATTATGAGTTGATGAGAGTGGGATTATATGGGAAGTGGGATTATACAGGGACTTTATTAGCAGCACATGAAACAAAACCCATTCTAGCTTAGAACAGGGGCGGTATTCTGAAAAATATTTTATCTTCAATATTGTATCTTCGCCATTAAAAAATTTGGTATTCTTAAAATTGTAACTTTTGTTGTAGCTTTTCTTTTCTCTCATTTCTTTAATAGTCTGCGCATGATCCTAATTAGCATATGAGCGCTGGAAGATAATATCATGAGATAATTGGTATTCTCAAAATTATTATTACCTTTTGTTGTATCTCATATTCCATGGTAATTACAACAGAACTTACAACAACTAGAGACTGTTGTATCTCATGATGTCGGTAGTTTTCTAGCTCAGCATCAGGCAGGTTATGCTCAAATAGCAAGATGGAGACTGTTTGTGATTCAGTTCTCATATAGAGGAGACATTTTGAAGAAAATACAGCATGGGATGCGATGATTTTACATCAATATTGACTTGGTTCGAATTATTGGACTACCCTTAATTTTTCATATACTGTATCGTTTCAAATTTTATTCATATTCAAAGTAGCCTTTCACACCATATGATCTGGGTTTTTTATTTTGTCAAATCTTATTTTTTTTTCATTTCAGCCTTTCGTTTTAGCCTTTCGTTTTGTCATTTCTTATTTTTGTGATTGATAATCACAGGGCCCCCAACAGGATGGGTACTAACAGGGCCGAGCAACCCTACTGTACTTCATAGTCACAAATCATTCCGCGGCGCTTGCGTTTGTTTGTCACTGTAAGAACACGACTTTACATATTGTTTCTAAATCTTATATCTTGTAAAAACAAATTTGAAAAAAGGGAAGGACGCTAGCGGGGGGTGGGTCACCCCCCCCCCCCCCCCCCCCACTCAGAATTACTGTCGGCAAATGCGCCACCTCTGTTGGCAAAAAAAGGAGGGGGAAAAAGCAGTTAGGGAGAATTCGGGGGAAGATTGAATTACCACGTTTTAGGGAACACTGAAGCACGAGAGCATGATAGTGATATACTGGAGCGATGTGAACGGGTCACAGCGAACCGTTATTGGTGCGATAATAATTCAACGAAGCGAGCAAGAGAGAGAGAGAGAGAGAGAGGGAGAGAAAAGAGAGAGAGAGAGTGGGAGAGAAAAAAGAAAGACACACACACTCATCTATGTTTTCTATTGTTCGAATTTCAACCGATGACTCCACTATTGAATTGCGTTACAAAATTCATTGACGGAATAAACCTCACCAATTGTTGACAACCGATGACCTATTGAATTACTACCGATGACCCATTGTTCTCTTTGTTCGATGTCATCGGTTTGAATGCGTACACATGTACGCACGCACACACACATTTACATACATTGATTTGTGGGGAACTGTATTGTTTTCTCCTATTGTATTTTGTACCCCACTAGCACTTCTCCTATTGTATTTTGTACCCCACAAGCATGACGGAATAAAGGCCATCATTGTACTGTTGTTCTTTGTACCCCTCAACTGCATGTATGTAAGAGCACACAGCTTCGCATCACACGAATCATTAAATTACGGATTTTCCGAAAGGCTTGTGAATCCTGATTTTTCTTGAGGGGATAGACTTTATTGATCCATCTTTCATTGAGTGAAATTTCAATATTAAAATTCCATGAGGGGTTATTTCGGGGGGGGGGGGGGGGGGTTTTAGGATTGTCATTGACTTTGTAGGCGTCGATCTGCGGTCAGAAAGCGGTGAAAGGTCATGAATAAATTCACTACGGGCAATCTTCCCGCTTGGTGGGAAATTGATCGTTCCCTAAAATTCGGTAATCTCCCTGACTGTAAAAGGGAGAGGGAAGAGGAAAGAGAAAAGGAAATGGAGAAAAGAGAAAGAAGAAAAAAGAAAAGTGAAAGAAAAAGAAAATAAAAACAGAAAAAAAGATAGAAAGGAAAAGAGAAGGAAAGAAAAAGAAGGAAAAAAAATGGACATTTTTTTTCGCTCGCTCACAAAAACACTTGAAAGTTAATATTCGGGAAAAAGATGTCCCCCTTCGGCGATGGGCTGCAGCCACCCTCCCCCCCCCCCCCCCAAGGATTTTCAAATTACCAATATTCGGGCAACCACCACTTCATATTCGGGCAGCGAGGTGCCAGCATATTCATTCATTACTAAATACGAGCATACGATCTTTAACACTGTTAGTAACGGCTAAAAATTTGTTTACAAATTAAAATTCCTCCCATTAAGCTTCTTCATTTACTAACTATTGTCCATGGCGGACCGTTGAATATTAATGAGTCAGAAAGAAGAGGATCTTGGGTATTTGATTCCAGTTCATCGTGACTTGGCCGTGAACCAGAATAGCCTGGTAGTTAAGTCGCTGCTCGGCAAGCAGTAGATGACAGGTTTGAATCCCGCTGGTTCCAATCTTTTGTGACTTGTGATTTATACAGATCGAGCATACGATCTTTAAAGATCACATTGCAAGAAAATCACAAATATGGCAATTAATGTATCACTAGAAACTGGGAAGCTTACAGATGGCAATCGTATAAGTTTTATGTCAACTGCGTATCTGATGATGATAAAAACAACATAAATAAAAGCTCTTCTAAGCATCTGGAATATCCGAGGATTCGCCAGAAATATAGCGATGTTTGATGTCGTCACACTAGGGATCGATCCTGCTTAAGCAGACGACGTCCTATAATGAATGAACCTAATTGCAATGCAATTATTTATCAAATTATAAAGAATTTGGTATATTTAACATGAGCTTATTTCACACCATTCTAAAAGGGAAAGTGAAACTGATTCTGATAACTAAAACCGTTTGATTGTAAATACACAGGAGAAGGGTCAATGATCAATGAAATAAACCCATTTTCAAATTGAAAAGCCCTCCGAATAATATCACAGATTGTATTCGTTCCCTCTTGAAACGCCGAACATGCCCCGGTGCAAGCAGCTGAAAATACAATGGCGTCTTATTTTGTTTACAAGTGACTGATTCCTTTATTTTTTTAACGCTGCATTTTTCATCAAAATAATACCATACACGAAGTTAAGAGTGAGGCAACAGACTAACATTAAGACTGACGCTAGTCAAGTAAGAGAAATAAGTGAAGAGGAGATGACAAACAGGCACTGAAAAATGTGTAAGATGTTATGGGACATCGTCTGCTTAGACAGGACTGGTCCTTCGTGTGTCGTCACACATCTCAGCAGCGTTCAAGGAGCTCTTCAGCTGCTATATCGGGGGGCTGTATTTTACCGTTTTATAATTGATAATAATCATTGATTCAAATGTTTCCAAGCGTTGAATTTGGATAACCTTGTATAATTTATGCCATCTATGCAATAAAAAGTATTAAGCCAATATTTATTTTGATGGAATTTTCTTGCAATGTGATCTTTAACACTGAAAGTAACGCCTAACAATTTGTTTACAACTTATAATATTGTTTATAATTGCTAATGGAAGATGCCAGTCTCTACATTAACAGAATATTAAAATATTAACATCAATGAGAGATCAATTTTCAATTTATCACTTAATAAAGGGATTTTTCCAGACCTACTGAAAATCGCTAGAGTCACACCCATATTTAAAACTGGTGACAAAAGACAGCTTACCAACTATAGACCAATATCTGTTCTATCGGTTTTTTCTAAAATTCTTGAACGCATTGTATACACCAGGACTTACGAATTTCTTGTTAAACACGACATTATTTACAAAAACCAATTTGGATTCCGCCAAAATTTTTCTACAGCTATGGCATTATCTAAACTAACAAACGATATAATTGACTCCTTTGAAAAAAATCAATATTCAATTGGAATTTTTATAGACTTATCGAAAGCCTTCGATACCATTAATCACTCAATTTTATTTAAAAAATGTTATATGTATGGAATCCGTGGCATAGCGCACGATTGGTTTGCCAGTTATCTTAGCAATCGCCTCCAGTGCACTAAATTTGACTCGGTCGTCTCTAACATGAGTAATATCACATGTGGTGTACCTCAAGGTTCGTTGCTTGGTCCGTTACTTTTTATTCTTTATATAAACGACATTTTCAAATCAACAGCAACATTAACTTTTGTGCTTTATGCCGACGACACGAATATTTTATGTAGCGGATCTAATCTTACCTCACTATGCAGTAATGTTAATCAACAGTTAACCTTTGTATGCGAGTGGTTTAAGGCCAACAAATTGTCTGTCAATTTAAAAAAATGTAACTATATGATCTTTCACAACAATAAAAACACTGATTTAGACAGCATTTCCATATATCTCGACAACGTACTACTACCTAGAGTTGAAAACACAAAATTTTTAGGTGTACACATTGATAGTTCTATGTCTTGGAAGAAACATATCCTTGAAACAGAAAGCAAAGTCTCTAAAAACATTGGCATTATTGCTAGACTGCGGCACATTTTACCAAACAACATCCTCCGTATGCTTTACAAATCTCTCATCCTACCATATCTATCATATTGCAACCTAGCCTGGGGGAACTCTACAATATCCAAATTACACAAATTAATCACCCTACAAAAGAAAATAATTCGTATAACTACAGGTACTGCCCCCCGGTGTCACGTTGACCATTTGTTCAAACAATTTAACATACTAAAATTTACCGATATAAATAAACATCAACAAAGCATTTTTATGTACAGATGTACAAACAATTTATTTCCTGACGAATTTTGTAACATCTTTCAATTAAATTCTACTATTCATAAATACGAAACCAGACACGCAAATCACATCCATCTACCCAAGCACAGAACCTTACTATTCCAACATAACATCCGGTACTCGGGACCTAAGCTGTGGAATGCTATCCCTGACACAATAAAATTCTCCGCATCTCTCGCCAGCTTCTCAAGAAGGATAAAAAAACATTTAACTTCATCTTACAAATAATATGGTTTAAGATTCTTCCTAACCCTCCATTGGGTCTATTTTTCTCCTTCTCCTCTCTCTGCTTCTTTGTGAATACATCTTTTATCCGTACTCATTGTATGTTGCACCTTCATCCTTCCCCCTTTTCCCTCTTTTTTCTCTCTCTTTCCTTTTATCTTTTTTTCCCTCCAATTAAGCTCAGCGGTTAAGGAATGTTATCTTTTTTTCTTTTTTTGTATGTAGTTATTGTCTTTTTATATATTTATTATGTAATATTATGTATTATGTTATTAAGGGCACCCTCGCCACAAGCTTTTGCTTTTAGAGGTGTGTCCTCCAACTATGTATGTACCGTATGAATGTGTATTAAGTCGTATTTTTTGTTAAAAAACATTATTACTTTGTACACTTATATTGAAAAGTTGGAAATAAATGTTTTGAAATTGAATTGAATTGAATTGAATTTCCATAAAATTCAATTAGCGATTTTTTTTGTTTCATTTACATTTAAATGTACAAAAGCTTTTAATGTCTCGTATAGCTATAGGAAGGGAGTTCAAAATTTAAGGCCTTTATATGAAAGTATTATTCACTGTAAAAGTATTATTAAAGACAGTGGGCAATTCACGATTGTGATATTGAAACATAAGAACGGCAGGTCGACAAATATCATAATTTTAGTACTTTATGATAGTCTTAAAAAAATCAATGAGGCGGTGAAAATTAACATTACTAATACACAGTTCGCAAAGCCTTTTTATGTAATAAGAAAACTCTGTCTAACAGGCATGCAGCACTGTTTCCCCCAGGCCAATATTCAATAATTTAGATATGCAAGACTAGTGTGGAGTACAATGATAAAAGAATATTTGACGAAAAAACAAAACATTTTATTTTAATGGAAGTGGACTCTTGAAATTGAGACAAATCGTTCTTTAAAAGAGTGAATAGATTTCTAAGCTGATATCTATTACGCTAAATCAGCGGTAATTGTGTGGTTGTTATCTTTGTTCCTTTACCTTCGTTTGTGTTTCGATTAGTCTTTAACGCAGAAATGATACATCTCTCTTGATTATCGAAAGTAAAGTGAATAGATTAATAATTAAAAGATAAATGACTTGATGAAATAAAAAGAAAAGGAATGCTTACTTGGTCTTTCTCGTCTTGTGCTTCTAGATATTTTTTGTAAGAATATGGGGAAAGCCACAGCTGGGAGTAGGAGTGGAAGTCAATGAAGCATGCAACATTACCATTCCTCAAAAGATATTTGGTGGTCTCTCTGACTTCCGGCTCAGTATTAAAATCTGCTCCACGATATGTGTCGGAGCATTTATTCGAGCTGGAGCCGGAACCCCCTACATCAATGAAAATAGAAGAGAAAGGAGATTTATATCATATTTGTTCTTTGTCTGGAAGGTTTACATTTTAATGTAAACCTCTGGGTAGGCCCAGAGAATGTTGAATGTACTTATGAATGAATTAGGTCTATATTGTCTTCACAGAAGACGAATTTAATGCGTTATCGAAATGTATACTAAAGATGAAGAACTTCCTGCGTTTGATAAAGCAATACTCAGTCAGGGAGATTGCCCTTGACCATATTCAGTGGGGTGATAAAACGTCTTAACCCATTTTCTGGCGAATTCCCCCCCCCCCCTCCCCCATAATTTTGTACCTAAAGACTAATTTGATGTTAAAACCAATGTAGTGCATATGTGAAAAAAATAATGGCACAAGCGATCTGTAAAAGGAAGGTCGTCAATGCACTTATTGTGTTAATTGTGAAAGTTTTTCTGCCCTCCTGAAAATGTAACATTTTTTAGTTAGGTTTTATCACCCCACAGACGCATTGAGTCATGACCAATCAGTAACGTTGGCTGCTCGCTCCGGTGCTGCATAGAAACCGCATTGCAATGACTCGTCATGTTTGACTTATATTTCTTTCAAAAATACAAAGTAATCCACAACACAAATGAACATAATTATATATCACCGGCGGATAACGGTCCCTAATTTTTAGGATTAACATGTACTTACCATGGGCATTTCTAAAACATGATATAACGTGAATTTAACTCAGATCCGTCCTTGCATATAGTTTCTATGCAGCGGAAGAGCGTGGCTCAGAGATAATAATATTCTTGATTTATATAGCACCTGAAGTAGCTTCATGGTTTTGTAGCTTCATGCTATTACCCCGGCCATCGGATTCATGGCTTGCCCGCACGCACTGTATGCACCTTCTTCACTCCCTGGGGAGCATTTCAGCCAGACCCCATTCACAGACGCCCACATGTGCCGATCAAACACAATTACCTATCGCCTCTTATCGGGTAACTATTTTACACCTCGGTGGAGAGAAGCAATGTAGACCAAATGTCTTGCTTAAGGGGCTTTCACATATCCACTCCGGGCCCGTACGGCAAGTAAAAACAGACATTTTGGCCAATTTTGTACGGTGCCCGGCCGGCCCCTTACAGTTCCCACGAGCACCAGGACATTTATCACCAGCCGTAAGGGCGCCGCGGTGCTGAGCGTGCTGCTCCCAATTCCCCCAGCGTTTTCATCTGACCATTAGGCTGTAGAAAGCCCATAGAAGGCCTGTGGTGGCACAGCCCGGGTGCCGTAGAATATGTGACCACACAAGCCGCCGGATGGGGAAAATCGTACGGGGCCCGCTGGATTTGTGACCTAGGCTTAAAGGACATCAGCGCCATGCCGGGATCGAAACCATGACCTTCGCATCTCCAATCATGTGCTTAAACCACTCGACTACGAAACATGTTCACATGTGGAAATGTTTCCATGACGAATATGTGAATAGAAATAACGGTATTGCTTTAAAAGAAATATATGCACTTAAAATGGCTGAGCTCCACTCAGAGTTAAAAAATATTGCAAGACTACATTTGGGATGAAAAACTTAGTGACTAAAGAGTGATTGACTTAAATTTATTTTTTGTTATTAATGATTGAAAATAAGAATATTGTTCCCAAATATGGAATGGTTTATCTGTTAATTTAGAACAGTGCAATGCTTAAAACTCTAATTATCGCGATTTGTTGCACCCAACATCCCTCCCCTATCGATGCCGCCGCAGCTCTAGGTTATGACATTTAACCTTAAAATATTACTATGTATTGTTTCTCACTTTTCGTCATCGTTTAAATAATCACAGTGAATATTGCTATTCAAGCTTACTGACAGTGGCGTATCTAGGGGCGGGGGGGGGGGGCAGGGGGCACCTGCTCCGGGCAGCACTTGGAGGGGGCGCAAAAAACGCAAAAGAGAAAAGAAAAAATGAGAGGAGAAATTTTCTAAAGCTCAGTCGCTTTGCTCCTTCGCATAATTGTCTTTCAGGATCTCGTAATCCAAATCTTCTCCTTTCTCTCTATCTCCTTCTTTCTTTCTCTTCCCTTTTCTTTCTTTCTCTCACTTTTCACACTTGTTATCTTATTATTTGTGTAGCGTAAATCTTAGTATTTTAATTTTGCTTCCAATTATGTATCTTTTTATATATTTGATGCGATTCTATTTTATATATGCACATATATATCTGATTGTAAATTGACCCCTTCAGTCCCTGTGCTGCTGGTCAATCATGATATTCCATAATAAAATAAATAAATAAAATAATAAAATTTCGCGTCCCCAGTATATAGTTCTTAAAA
>CM046860.1:48913822-49071437 GCA_025617745.1 Heliocidaris erythrogramma | reverse complement strand
TAAAATGTATCAAGCAAAATGGGTGATCGCTTAGTGTGTTTTAATGTATGCCTCTTTTGTATATGATTTTCAGTGCGTTTTTTAAACGCTCTTAGAGAAAATCCGCTATAAATTATGTATATATAAGTTTTAGATAAATTATTCGGTTGGTGGTATTTGTTTTAAAGATTTCTTTGATGTTCAAAACAATACGGATGGACTATTTTGCCATAGCCCTTTTACCTTTTAGGCTCGAGTAATGATATATAAGATGGTTCAATAACTTTTTTACAAAATAAATGAATATCTTTCGTCGGTGATTGGGTAAGCAAACGGATACCTGCATTTCACAGTTATATTCTTTGCAGCTTCGTTAGTTTCTTTGGCAGACAGGGTGTACGAGTCTAAGAATGTAGGTTTTTTAAAATTAGTCATACCTTGCATTTAATAGCATTTCAAGCTTCTAATATCACTAATTTCCTAAAGGACGTTATATCCTGGGGTGTTTTCTCTGCTTGCGCAATCAAAATGATGCTCGATCTTAATAGTCAGAATAGTTTCTTCTTCATTATGCACCGCTCGTAAAAGATATCATGGTAATACCAAGCATAACATTTTGTAACACAAGACATAAGCTATATATCAGATTCCTTGGCCGAACATTCTTTGAAAAGCACGCACGGGAGCAAGCAACAAAATAAAAAAAAAAAAAAAGAAAAAAAAAGGGGGTGCATTTTGGGAGCACATGGTAAAGGAGTACATTCTTCTTTGTATTTTATGTGTACTTGAAGTAGGACAGATTGCCCACCCCCACCACTGGTCTATTTTCTGGGCGATTTGACAAGATGAAGATTTGCATAACATTTTTTAAAATTAAAACAATCAGATTTTGTAGACAATAGCATCGAGCGACATAAAAGCCGCGATGGGGGCACCGATTACGGCTATCGCTGCAGGAGATCTGTCAATATCAACTTGCACAAGGGTCAAACAAAATGCGCTTCAGTCATTATGACCATGATTTGCAAAAAACAAACAGATTAAAAGTAGATAAAAGGTAATGAATGAGCTTTAAATATATGACATGCAAAATTATACAGATTGTAAGTAGATAAGGGGTACAATGACTTAAAACATAATCTGTAAAATATACAGATTGCAGGAAGATAAAGGTAAACTGAGCCTGAACATAATAATGATATGCAAAAATATACACACTGTCAGAAGATTAATTTCAAAGGAACTTTAAAATTGTAATCATATGCATAAACATACAGGTTGTAAGTTGATTAAGGCAAACGCAAACTGAACAGGCCTAGAACCAAGATATCTGCCATGGGTTCATTGATATCAGTTAGACTTTGTTGCTCGAAACGGATTATTAAAAAGAAAAATTATTAGAAACATTTATGAGAAAATCACCTTTCTGATAAATAAAACTATAAATATACACTAAACTCAGATTAAGCAACAAAAAAAAAAAAAATGATTCAAATGACCATTCTCATCTGCAGTCACACATCATAGTAATTTCTTAAGAATGTGACTTTCCATGCAAAAGGTTAAATAGTATAAGAAAATTATAGTAATTGTCATCTGAGGAAAAAAAAGTGCCAATTGACTTTAAATGTGACATAGAATTTCATATCTGTATTCCAGTTAAAAATAACTTGTAATCTAATCACTATTTTGCGTGTCAGTGAAGGAATGTATGCATTCTAGCTCAAGGCATTGTTGATTTGCTCTTTCATATGGTTCAAACCATGCAGGCACTTATTCCCAGACAACGTTTGTCGCTTTTTTTCGGAGGGTAAATGTGACTGCATAACGATCTTGAAAACCCAACAATGCTGCCTGCCGGCTATGACATTTGCCTCTCCTTTCATTGCACCTATCACCCTCTCCCTCTCACTCTGTCTCTCTTTCTCCCTCAGATGATTATTATCTCACTCTCTCTCTCTCCTCTCTTCTCTCTTTCTGCTCCTAGCTCCCTCCCTCTCTATCCCCTTACTCTCTCTCCCTCCCTCCCTCTCGTTCCCACTCTTCTTCATTCTCTTCTCCCTCCCTCCCACTCTCTCTATCTCTCCTCCCTCTCCCTCTCCCTTTATTCTCTCCCTTCCCTCCCCTCTCTCGTTCCCATTCTCTCTTTCTCTTCTCCCTCCCTCCCCTCCCTCTCTCTTTCTCTCTCTTTCACACTCTCGCAATTTCTCGCTCCCTTTTCTCTAATTCCTCTTCACCTCCCTCCCCCTCTCCCTCTCCTTTATTGCTACCATTCTTCTCGGTGAAAATTCTTTCCTCTAGCTCTTTATCCCATCTCACACTATCTCTCCCCTCTCTTCTCTTTCACCAGCTCTATCTATGAATATCCTTATTTCTTCTGTTTGTGTGGGTGTATCCTTTCGATAGATCGCTTCATATGATGTTTGTACGGTTCGAGTATTATAGGCTGTAAAGTCAGTCATCTTGTTGCATACCAGCAAAAAAAATAATCTTACTGCAAAAAAAAAAAAATAACCATGAACATTTCTGCCCTATCTGCTGATAGTAACGTGTGGCAATGTGCTAACTTTTTAAAATTTATTTAAACGCATAATTTGGGGCATTATCCTCTGAGATATGGGATTAGAATCTTCATGCGGAGGATGCTCCCCGTAATGTTTTTAATCAAAACAACTCCCTACCCAACAACCTCTATTAACCTGCCCATGATTTGGTTGTTGTATGTCTGGATACCCACGCAATGTGAGACCGCTTCAGGCAATTTTATGAATCCTAGACGGTGCTGTATCATGAGGGCGGGTGTTGCCCACGCCATCAATTCTCCTCTCAAGGTAATTTCATGCTGGTAAAAATAACATTAAGTAAAGAGAAAAAGTCATCCAATGCCTTTATATTTTTACTTTTAATTTATAAATGATAGTATAGGCAATACCGAGAAAAAAGTATGATGAATTGTTATTTGTCAACGCATTATTATTTCCTTTTCCAGGCATAAATAAATTCCCAAACTAACATCTGATGAGAATATACAAAAATACGTTAACACTTTATTTTGAAGTATGAATGCAGATTGTATTGATGAAGCTCTTTGTTTTCAAGAAGAGACAGATTGAACAGTGACACCAATGCTATCGAAATATAGCCTGCGTGTATATAAACAAATTATGATAATACATTTTCCTCATCAGATTCAATCACCGCTTAGGGGCAACAAAATAGCTACAGCGCGAAATTAGGTTCTAAAGGAGAGGCACATTTTGCATGGTGTATTTTAGAAGTGCTATTTGCCGTTTCCGCTGTAGCTCAAACACGCTGACATAATAAATTATTCATGATATTAATACCTTGGGGAAAAGTGAACACTTCTGCGGATAAATGGCATACGTGCTTTGTATGTTTCTTGTGGCACTCGAAATAAGCAATTATAACATTAAAAGCAGAACAATTACATCAAGCATATTGATTAACCATTATTTAACACAAAAGTAGCCTGGTTCAAGGCGTAATAAGTTGCACTTTCCTTTCCCCTTCTTCTAAATGAACATGGATTTAGATATCAATTTGAAATAGACTACATAAACTCTCATTCTTAAAGAGGGAATACTTATGGGACAGTTTATGTTTCACCCTGAGTTAATAACACAATAAGAATGAAATTATGTTCATGAATTTTTGTTATACAATCGTGTCTGTTTGCTCTCCATTTTACTTCATTAGTCGATGCCTTCCATAATGTTGTATTATATAAAATATGCTATGTGCTGATAGGTATACTCATGTTTTGGAAAAGAACTATATTTCGCCCGAAATTCATTCAACACTACCTCATCGGCCCTCATGTACTCAGCCTCCATATACTATTCGCTGATGTGAATGTTGCAGGCAGGTGTTTTGTGATGGGCAAATTGGCTTCAGCCGCATCTCTATCCAAGAAATGTCTGCATATTAGACACGATTCGCGGAACAGACGAACGCTTTGAAACGTATAGTGCAGTGACGTACACAACATGAAGCTGGCGTATGGCCCCTGAATGAATGCAATGTGTGTCGTTGGGCTGCCCAAATACCCCTTTTTTATGAAAATCAGTTCTGGATACGTCGTTGCAAGGAATGAAATATGAAAACAGATAAAAGCAGAAGCAAAATCAGACCTTAGCAAAGCTTACTCAATTTATAGTGGCATGACTAAACTCACATCCATAGCAGTCACATTGTTTGGGGAAAGAAAAAAACTGTTTCCCCTATCAAATGGGGGGGGGGGGGGGGGGGGGGGGCTCCGACATCCTATGGCGACAACTGCTCTGGGCTTTATTTCGTAGGGTAAGGGTTGAAACATGATTTTTAGTTTAGATGTAAGGTGAGGGTTATGGTTAGCGTTAGGTAAAGTGCTTGCTACAGGGTTAAAGCTTAGTAGTTAGTGTATACTAAAATGACAAGGAGCAATTATTTTCTCCGGAACGAGTACAACCTCAAAAGAGATTAAAAAACATTCGAGGAAGGGGGTATTTTTAATTTGGAATCAATGAAGCCTTACCTAGATATTCAAGTGGTTAATAAGTGCTATCTGAGTAAGAAGAAGATTTGAAAAAAATAGACCTAATGGTTAATGGTAAAAGAAGTAAATCTGGAAAAGGCAAAAATGGATGGGGTTATGTAATTTCATGCTTTATTTTAATTCAGTTTAGCCTTTTGAACTGTATGAAATTATTTGATTTACGGATACTGAGATTCATGAAATCTGCCACTTGATTTCATTTCAGAAAAGAGCTTAAGATGAAACTGAGACAATTTTGGGTCAGGGTCCCCCATATGCTATCGCCTATAATTATCGCACAAGGGGTTAAATGGGCTTCTCCCTAATACCCCTCCCCCTGCTGTGCCACATCCTATACCACACCTACAGATTAACATCCCTAAAAAAAGGGAACTGCCATCCATGCATGGAGGGCAGATTTATTCGAATCAAGGGAATCTTCTTGCAAAAGTGAGCTGAAGCAGAACTGGAGAGGATTGAGTCCACATCCATATTGGCAGGTTTCGAAGGTGCTCTGTCATAATTTACGACGTATCTCAATTCGCAAGCTCATATTCTCGTCACGCACCATTGTGTATTTTGGGGGCTCTTGGCTTTGTTCTTGCGGCAACAGGATTCAAGAATCCATTGGGGAATGGTTTCCAATCTTCCCTAGATTTCCATTTGTCTCGGACATGTCGAACATTATTGCCAAGAGCGTATTATTCACGCAAGAGCATGCATGCCTTTATATATTCGTCATAAATAAAAATCGCATGTACACAAACATTCGAATAGACAAGTAGGCCTAGTATAAAAGTTGACAGGCCCGCTTTTTCAAAAGCAGCCTGGATAGAAAGTTTGTGTAATAGAATAACACCAATCATGAAATTCGTTCGGCAATCATGCAGGAAGATTTGAAGTTTCATTCGTCAGGTTATAATTGTTTATTGAACAAAAAAACAACAACATCATTCTAACGTAGATTTAACATTGTTTGTCATTTACGAACAGAATGCAGTGGAATATCGTCATAACAAAACGCTTGGAACTAAGGAAACAAGCTTGTTACACTGAAATCCTGTTAAACCATGGCAGGGTTCCACTATAGCTCTATGGAACAGATAACGCTTTTCACCAAACAAAGAACATTTTCCACGCCTTCCATCGTTCAGGAAACATAATCACGGTACTATTATATGACCTTTAAGACTTATTAATACACTCGGCTTATGTGAGTTTCCTAGGAAACCATGTTCATTCATAATGGAGACCGGCAAAGAAATTAATTTGGCATTACAGAGGAAAGTAATTTCATTAATTCCTTTCAGCTCATCCACTTTCACAAGAGACGCACGCACAATCAGCTAATTGCTTGACAGCAATTATGGTAATGAGGGGTGTTCATTCATTAGCATTGTAACAAACACAAAAAGATGTTCTTCAAAATAGGCAACATGACAATGTGGCATCGGATGAATAGGTTATGATTTTAATTTCCACTGCATGTACAAGAGGCGTAATTTCCACTGCGTTATCACCTGCGCTAATCAGGCCTGCATGTGAAGGCAATTAACTCATACAAATCAAAGCAATGTTCAGTTTGCATTCACTTTGACGCAGTCCTAAAACCAGGATGACGCCTCGAGTGAGCCGGGCTTAATGCCCGATGCGCCCACACGAGGCGCCATTTTAATTGCGTTATTACATGCGCTGATCAAACATACACCAGTAGATCAAAGCACTGTCTGTAATGTTCATTTCGCATTTACTTTTTTGAACGGTGTCACCTTCACATGAAGCGTGAAACATCGTGCTAATCCACGATGCAGCCTCAGTTTCAAGGGTTGAAAATTTCATACTATTCTGAACACCAGGAACCGATGCGCTTGTCACAAGACTTTGGATGTGTGTTAAATGGAGTATAGATGAGAAAGAAAATACAAAAATCGATATGCAGCTCGGTTTGACCGCTGTACCTTCCAATGTAAATTAAAAGTTCTAAATGATTTGGACAGAAATACAGAAAAATCCTCACAAATATCTATATAATAAAATGGACACTTCGAAACTAATTAAGATCACAATCAATGCCAAAGTATCAACATAATGTTTGTAATACTATGTTACACTGCGTCTATACGTAACTTTTCATGTCTCCGCAAACCTTTGAAGAAAGCGTGGTAAATTTGCAAACAAAACTGTCCCCGTTGGTAACAGTGACGTTGAATAGAAACAAAAATGATGATCTCTAGCTGTTTATATAACCTTCAAAGAAATTTTTTGTATAAGTTCATTGTTAGATTCCACAATGAAACAGCAATTATGATTTACTCGGCACGCATGCTGTTTTTTTTTTTACTTGAAATGAGGGCTCTCGGCTGCATGACATTTGTGAAAGGAAATTTCCTGAGTTTTTCCACGTTACATCAATATATCCGTGTATTTTCTCAACAAGACACTTTGTTCCTATAGAAACACATACGTCACAAAGATATTAAATATGAATTATGAAGTGCCGAATATCAATGTGCTCATAAAAATTATCACTCGATATTTTGTTGGCCATTTGTTCTCTCATTTTGAAAGTTACTTTAAGTTCTAGCCATATCTCTATGGCACCAGAAGCATAAATAAAACTGAAACGAAACTAGGCATCTGTCAAAATAGTGTTTGCATTGCGTACATGATTTTCGATTAATAATACTGTATAAATCATATATAATTCCAAATCTAAGCTATCGCTAAACTGCAAGACTCTACGCATAGTTATTCCAGTCATACGCCTCACATGACTGTGTCAGTTTCTTTCATTAGTTCTGCTTATCGACATCAATTATCAAAATTTAAGCCTGTATATTATACTGTACATGAATTATCAAGTGAAATCACAAATGTAATTTACTTCATTGATTTGATTATCTTATTATGGAATCCACAATCTTTCATGTTGTGCCCTTCAAAGTGTAAGAAAGTATGATTTTTTTTCTGACTACATTGTAAATTGCGATCATCAGCGTAACGAACAAAATTTGAAAGATGCGATTTTGACATATGCCCTTGTAATAGTGCAAATCTTATTAATTTTTAAATTCATGATTGAAACAATTATGGTGTACATCATCTCTGGAAGAAAATGATGTTAAATAATACTTTGCGGTTTATTATGTTCCTATTCATTGCGTTTTACGGTTACTCTTATCATATTTGGAGAGCGTGTACTTTTCTTGCGGCGAAACGAAGTTCAGCAGTCCGAATCAGGTTATTTTTGTTGGAATAAACGAATTATCTCGGGCATTTACAAGGCATCCATAATGTATGAGGCGGTTCCCTTTGTAGAATAACCTAAACGCGCTTGAAAAAATAAGCAATACACGACCGTTATTAATGATCACATACTATACAGTGATGATATATTTTTTATTTGCTTCCAAGAGGTATATTTTGGTAACGTCCTTAAGGACAAAAAAATGAGAGAAACCATGGAAAAGTCTCTCTGTAACTTATTTGGAGAAAGCAAAGCTGCCTCTCCAGAACTGCTTCTTTATATGTTAGAAAAAATACATATTTCCCAACAGACAAATGAAAAGGTAACTAAATTCATTATAATATCGAATAAACTTTAAAATCGATATCATTTTATTAGCTAAGAAATGGACTGTACGAAATTCATAGGTGGATGAATAAAGTTTCATTGATGGAAGATATTATAATGAGAAGATTATGATCACGAGCTGCGTTTCTCTCTCTCTCTCTCTCTCATGCATATATTCGCGAAAACGCATTTTGAGTTGGGTTGATATACATTCTAGATGTCAACATTTATGTTACACTGTATCGCACAATAATACATTACATTAGTAAGAAAACAAAATAGATATCGAATTCCAGATTTTTTGATCTTCCGAGCATTTTAAGCCCTTTTATTGGCAGAATTGTACAAGGGAGTGCTTGATCTTACTCGGATTCCCAAAATAAGAATAGATACAGAACACATGAAAATTTGTTGTTGTATGAATTGTGTTGAAATATGGTTGAGAATTATTATTCAACCAATTAACAAAGAAAAAGTAAGGATCAACTGATAAAACATTTTTTTTTGCACATAAGTGAAAGAGAGCCGTTCAAAACATATTTAACTCTCAAGTCGGTCTTTGTTTCCTGAAAATATTTATCATTTCATCACCAAATAGATGACCACCAAAATTATCAATAACATCATTATAGCTCAGGTGGTAAACGGCCAGCTACAGGTATATAATTACGCATAATTACGGGAGGCTTATGCTGCAACGTGTTTTCTCTTGATGTTTAAATCAGCAAAATTGCTTTGTCATTTGCGTATTCACTGAATATTAGCATATTCGGTGATTAGTTTTATTGTTATAATATGGGTTGACGTGCGCTCTGTATCTAATCTAGCCTATAGCCATAGAGGCATTATAGTAGGGCTTTATGTTCTATGTTGGAGGGGCATTGATTTTTCTTATTCATGTATAGTGTGCTTGTATGCTATCAGGACTACGGGAATATTATGAAATGTATTTGGAGGATTCAACAATAATTCGTTAGCAAGGGGCAACTTCGAATTATAACATTTTATGCATATTATTGTATTTCAACTATATAGTGTGATAAAAAATAGTACAATTGAAACAGGAGGAGCAAGGAAAAACAAAGCAGATATGAAATGGGGGGGGGGGGATTTGGATCGGCATTATTATTTCATTATGTGCAGGAAATAACAAGTTATACAGTTACGATTTCCTTGCCCTTAAACAGACGAAGAAACGAGACTTCATTTTACCCAATAAAAACTTTTTATCCTATTTTTTTTTCGAGATAGAATTTTTTCCGCAGATGCCCCATTTTATTTGCCATTTTGATCCTTTTACTATTGTCCACATTACGGCACATTTCAGGCACGTTTTGCCCCCACCCCGCGAGTACGCCACTGTGTTATAGACCGGCCTGCATGTAAAACATACAAAATAAAGAACAATCTCCGCTATAGTACACTTTTTTGATTTACTATAGTTGATGTTCCGCTCATCATACTCAGTCTTATGACTTTACATTATAACTGTTCGAGTCTTTGGGGAGTAATTAAACATGACAGTCGATTAACATCTAGAGACATTAGCAAAGTCTATACAGTATGTGTATGATACTTGTTACTTTCCTTATACATGTATTTATATGACATAAAGACGGTGTGATTTCTATTGGGAATTAGTTATTCTTCGAAAAGTTTTCATAAGATTTTTTTTAATACTGATATTCGCTAGACTGTAGTTTTGTTTAAGATTAATGTCTTCTATTTTTTAAGGAGAAAGTATAAAATCCACGACAGTTTAGTATGGTAGATTTTATTTTTCAAATCGAGAAGAGAAATTCATTGATAAGGTCAACTGAAGTGCAATTGTAGACAAAACACCAACACATTCATTTTGAATGATGAATACTTTGATCGAAGCTTGCTATCCTATAGGTTGGTGTACTTTAAGTTGATATATCTCCTCTACCGTCTTCAAACTACAAATGAAGTTCTTACATTAACCTCAGGAAAATTAAGCTGCAGAGAGATATAAAAGGCATTACGCTTTATCAAAGGAAAAGTGTGGACGAGAGAATAAGAGAGTAATGTAGCGAGAAAAGAGAGAGAGAGTGGAAGGAAAGGAGAAAGAGAGAGATAGAGGGGAATCCACATTTCACATTTCTTACATGTAACATTTAGCAAGAGCTAAAACTAGTTATAGCGATAAATCTTTCTCAGAAGAGAAAACAGACAATAGAAAGAGAAGGAGAAAAGAGAGAGAGAGAGAGAGAGAGAGAGAGAGAGAGAAAGAGGAAATAGAAAGAGACAATGGAGAAAAAGATAATGGTTCTTATGTGTACATGAATCTGTTGCAAAAGCCACAGGGAGCTTTATCTCGAGAAAACTACCAACGAGAGGAAAAGATAGATAGAGAGGGTGCGAGAGAGAGGGGGATTGGATGGTAAGAAAGAGGAAAAAAAGATAGATAACAGAGACAGAACTACACGCAGTTCGTATTTCTCGAGCAAAAGCCAATGATGCATGCTTACGTCTGGCTTAGGGCATTAAACATGTTAAATGTCTAGCAGAATACAGTACAGAAAGCGAGAAAGAAGTGCAAAAAAGAGAGCGGGGGGGGGGTAGAAAGAGAGAAATGACTAGTTAAACAGCCGTTCTTACATTTATTTGTTTTTTGTTTTTTTAAAGCTACAACGAGCAGTGCACGTGAGAAAAAAAAAGAGAATGGGAAACATAAAGATAAAGAGAAGACTATACTCTAGTAAGTAGTTCAGCTTCTGGTAAAAGCTGCAGGGAGCAGACAACATTAAAACTGAGTGCTGGGTTCATTTTAGAGTCTATTTTTAGAGTTCAGCGTTGATTCGAAGGTAATGCTGTTCTTCCTATTCATGCTTATAGCCGGCGGTGAATACTTTGTTTGGTTCGGCGTGTTCTTACAACCTAATGATGTTTTCTCATGAGAGACCAAAATTTGTTGACTTTCGAAGGCTTCGTGATTTCAAGGAAAGAAGGAAGGCAGGAATTTATTACTTTACTCCATACGCATTAGGCCTGGCTTCATTTTTTCAGGCCTGAACCAAAATAACCAGGGTCCTCCTGAATGAAAAAAAAAATAACTTGAATCACGTATTTGAAAATTCCCTTTAATTAGTTCCACTTTAAAGCACATTCTTTTGCGCAAGAGGCCTCCTAACCATGCCAAACCACTGCCTGAAACACATTAAACAAAGTGCTACGTGCTTAAATTGGAAGGAATTGGGGCTCGATAATCATAAATGAAACCGAAGCCAAGAGCAAAACAAGAGAGGTATACAGAAGCTAATTGAATTGCGCATGAATGTACAGCATTATGATAGGACCCTCCCCCACCCCACCAAGTAAATTAATACGCCATGCACACATTCGCGACATTAAGTGTGTTAGATTCGTTATGATACGCGACTTTGTTGCATAATAACTCATTTTTTCAATTATCGATTTTGTCAGGTGGTGTACGTGTGTAACGATAAATAATCCTCTCCTATGTAAAATATGTCCGGAAGTGTAGTTCCTCTATCCTTAAATGTCAAGCAACGAGGGAACGTGCCCGTCGGATTTCTCCTATCGGGTGCGGAAAAATACATGGGCTTGATATAATTTTATCTTTCCCCCGAAATCTCATTTTCCTCCAATTTGCGTTCGCCCCTGATAAATAGCCTTGTATTATAGTGGCAAATTAATATCCAAAGCGATAATGCATAGAAGTGGCGGAGAGGTAGGAGAGAGAGAGTGTATGATGAGCGAAAAAAGGTGTGGAAGAGGAAGAGGGGAAAGAAGATAATAGGGAAAGAGAGAGAGAGAGAAAGAAAGAAGTGCGAAGAGAAATTGAGTGAGTGGGGAGATTGAAAGGATCGGGAGAACGTAGGATGGTGTGAGAGAGGGAAAGAGATAAAGAGATAGAGAGAAAGAGGAGGAGGTGTAAGAGATATCTAGTAAAAGAATGATAAAGAGAAAATCATGGATACATGAGATAAAGACAAGGGAGCAGAGAGGAATACAGAGGGACGTAGAAAAGCGGAAACAGAATGATGCGTACAGCGCTGTAGCCAGGATTCTTTTTCAGTAGCGGGGTAAGGGGAGAGGGGTCACGCGTCATATAGCAAACGGAAATATATTGCACTTACCTTACTTTATATATATATATATATATATATATACAACATTATTTCCTACGTTAGGGGGAATCCTAACAATAGGTTTATTCCGTCACAATAGAAATTCGAGGTTACGTTGAAAGAAGCCGTGCGTTATTAAACGGGAATGCTAACAATAGGCTGAGATAAAAGGATTCCCCCTAACGCTGGAAAAAGAGTTATATATATATATATATGTATATATATATTTCAGGGCGTGACATTCAGAACAACATTATGAACGAAATTTATCAACGTTAGATATGAACTTGGAGTAAAATATGAACTTATGCCAGAGCATATTTCTTTGGTATCAAGGTGCACTTTCCCAGAAGAAAATGCTCTAAACCATCGTATATGTGAACAAGACATGTTATTTTAAAGAAAGAAAGCGTTATTGTTGACACGATAGAGGGACATGACTGTTAACGACAAAATATTATACATGTATGTAACCCCTAAAATCAAGAAAATAGGACCGCTTTAATAATCCCAAACAATGGAAAATGTGTATCCGAACAGTATCTGTTATAAACGACCAATTACATTAATCAATTGTCGTTTTGTCCAATGGTGCGATTGGACATAAGCTATCGACCAAATTTCTTAACCAACATCTGCTCACAAACACCATTATCATGATTATCTAATGACTTTGGTTGGAACAGCATGATAAGAAATGTAGATGGTATCACGTTACTACTTGTCATCCCACCTCTATTACAATTACCAAATAATATATTTTCTGAAAGTTCAGCTTCACGACTACGTATAATATGACTTGTGGACAAGGTCTTTATCACTTACTTCTTAAATATCTATTAATTTTATGACCCTGAGGCCAACCTTGGCTGCTTCAGTACAGGTAGGATACTGTAATTGATAATATACCGCAATGAAAAACGCCCACCCGATACTGAAGGCTATAAATTGCTGGTCATAATATTCCCCGATAACGATAACTATTACTATGAAATCGCTTCCAGATCAATGTCATTAAGTTTATGTGGAGATGGGTTTACAGTCCCTACACCAGAAGAGTGATGACAACCCATGATTCGGACGCCATTTTGTTTCATGTACAGGTGTGATAACCCTCTTGTTTGCTTTAAACAGAAATAATTTGAGCGCCATTTTGTTTTAAAAAGTCGGACGTCCATTTCGTAATTCTTTCTATTCAGGAACTCTGATCGGGTTATCAATTTCAGTTAGCAAGGATTGGTAGTTATATGCAGAATAAGTTATCAGGAATGAAATAATTTTAAAACAGGAATAACGTATATCATTAATTATTTATAACATAGATCGATGCACGTGACTTCAGGTAATTTATTCGCCGATCAGTCAAAGATGAATGGTCGAAAAATATGAATGTACAACGTCATGTTAGCTTTTAAATAATCTATAGTGTGAAAGAGTTAACTTTTGCAAATGCAATTAACCCATTGCCTACGGGAACCAGGTGGCTCCTGTAAAAAGCCTATAGGAATCAAAGAATACAGTATCCAACGGGTTAAACAATAACATATTGCAACCATAATGAAAATGTGCTTAGTACCTAGTAATATTCATTTGGGGGAAGGTCGTGCTAAATTGTTGTTACTACTTGTCATAAATCAAGTGTTTAACCTCGCTGATCAGACGTGACAATGAGGACTGTATCAATCAAATTCTCATACAAGAATGGGAGACACCAGGAATTCACTTTAACAAAAATGGCGGCCAGTGATGTGAGAAAAAGTGCTCATGGGTTTGGTCCACGCGGTGCATGCCATTAACAAGGTGTTAAAGGTCTTGATTTCCTTCCAACTGATTACTTATGTTTTAAAGTGAAGGGCGAGTTCTAGGAAAGGTGAAAAATAATTTGTGAGCTTCCTCATTCATTTTATGTCAGTTTTAAAGAACATCATAGCAGGAAAGATTGCTTTTCAAATGCCGTCATGTTCTAAATATGACAAATAGCTGAAGTGTTCGGGCCAAACATTCATGCCACGTGTGTGCAGTCATAATTTATAGGCCTACCCATTTCTGTGTGCAGTGCATGTACTTTTCAGCGATATTCAATTTCTGATTTTGATGATTCAAAAAACCTCACAGTATACACCAATTCTAATGTAGACATGGTCAACCTTTCCCAAGTGCTTTGACACAGTTTCTTTCATATTTCATTTGCATATAACCAGTCCCTCTTGCATTAAAAGTTGCGATTAAACGCAGCTCAAAAAGTAGACCGCAAGTCCCAAATACTAGTATACGCCATCCTGATCGGTTCAAATCAAGTGGAGTTTAATTTTTTGACTTGCGTTCAATTGCAACTTTTTAAGCTATAGAGGGCACATAACGCAACCTTATCTTTAAATACCATGGCTGTCAAGTAATAAGCCAGTTCGGGGTTAGCGCATGGTACAAATGACCCCAAATATCCACAGATATTTTAGACATGGAGGGTCCCTTTATGTGCACTTCAGAAAAATAACTCTGGGAGTGATAGAGGTGCCTCATGAATAGCTTTTGTTTCCCCCTTTAAAAAGAATACTTCCACCTGGATATCATGGAATGCACCATTAGTGCATAATTGAATAATGATTACATGACATTCATGAGCACATATCGAATATTAGTGTCAGTGGGTTTTAGAATTTGGTACAGATGACCTTTATCTGCTCATGCTCAGATTGCATCCCCGAAGTCATACTTAACAATGCTTAGCGGTCTTTATATTATCTGTTTCCAATTGTTTACATGTTTGTGATTTCTAGACTACTTTTGCTCCAGAAATATTGTTATGAATAATGCACGCATGTCCATTATGTGGAATGTATATGTTCTAATGTCCCTGTTTAGAATCAATTCTGACATGTTCAAGGTATTGAATATTGAGTTCATTTAATTTGTTAATTATTAGAATTAGTGCAGTGGTATATAATGTTTGTGTGTATGTGGGCGTGTTTAGCCGTATGTCCGAGGACATTTTCGGACAGAGAACAAAAAAAAAATCATGACAACAATGGTCCTCGGAAGGCGGACAATAGTCCTCGAACGTCGAACAATGAATTTATGCCTTATTCCGTCGACTGTCCGAGGACGAGTAACAATAGAGGAACATAGTTGTCCTCGGAAGTAAAGCCATGTAAAACTCTGTGTGTGTGTGTGTGTGAGGGTGCGTGTGTGTGTGGAATTATAATGGAATTATATTATTTGTATTGTCTATTGCCTATTGCCTATTGCCTATTTCTATTGTCTATTGCCATGTTGAATTATATTGTGTAATCAATGCTTAATTTGTAATATTAAATTTGAAAATCTGAATCAAGGAATACAAAAATTATGAACAGAAAAAAAGGGTGTGCGTATGTGTGTGGGTAAGAAAAAAAGTTATCATTTAAGTTATCATTTCAGGAGAAATACTGCTCCAAACAAAATGGATGAATCACTACAAGATGAGGAGGAAAACAAGTACAAAAACAAAATAAACAAACCACCCTGTTGTCCTTAAACGTGTTTACGGTTATCCACTACTAATTGCCTTTGCAGGGTGACAGAAGCGTATCGGATCTGAACGAAAGCGACAGAATCACCGTGATCAATATAGAGTTGCCAATGACGTTTGCGGAGGCCCCTGCTGCATTGGTCAAAATTGAAGCCGTGGCGAAAGGTTTTGCTGACCTTCATTTTTATCAATATGACTCCCTGACATTTCGAGACCGGAATTTTCACTCTGGGGGAAAATGACTCGGCATTACTTTTTGACAGTGGTCGGATTCTGCCTATTGGTTTTGTGTCCTAAATTCAATAGGCGGATAGTGTCAAATGCGATTCTATCGCAATGGAGTTATTGAGGAATATGCAGTGGTCTGATTGATTTGATGTTTGCTTTGTCCCCTCTTAAAGATCTTGCAACTTTCTGCATAAGGCGCTATCTATTATTGACGCTAATCAAGCCTATATGAAGGCAATTTGCCCTTACGCCAAAAATTCAAAGCGATGTTTGCAGTGCTCATTTACTTTTTGTACGAAATCATTTCCACATGGGCCGTCAAAGAACGAACCAATCGCTAACGCAGTCATACGTCAGTCAAAATGACGCCTCCATGTGTAACAGGCGTTAATGAAACATTTGGAGAAGACAGTTTAGTTGTTCCAGTGAGTGTGTGTGTGTGTGTGTAATTGGGTTTTTTCTGTCGTGTATCAATCAGATATGATTATTTACGTCTGGGGACCGACCTTTAACGTCACCATCCGAAAGACGTGACTCAGTCTCGAACCTGGGCCGCTGAATCAGTTTATAACCTCCACTGTTAGCTGGATTACAGGCGCACGCTACAACGCCCAGTGAGTTTCATGACTTCTCATAATATAGGGCCCGTTGCACACGAAAGCGTCATATCGCTGGCGCGGTCTTTGACGCCACCTGGCAAAAGGTGAATGAATGAAGCCTCGTAGAATTTAAGAAACAAATTCGAAGATTGCCTCATATGAGGACTTTTGAAACAGGAAGCACAATAAAGGGTCATATGGGACAAGCTTGGCTTTCGGGTTTGAAATATGAATTCGTGCCCAGATGAAATAAGATTTTGAAATTTACAGGAGATCACATCGGTTGTTGAAGATGAGGGGGGGGGGGGGGGGGGGCTGTCCCATGCCATCTCATAATCGACGCCACTGAAGGGCAAAGCATATATGCTAGTAGCTTAGCTATCTTAGCTATACCTCTCAACGTTTTATTGTTCATAAATTATATTTATTTTATAATAATTCGCCATTTACAGTGATCATCACTTGTTTGCATTTCCATAACATTTCCATACTAAACGTTTCGCATGCAATGTCAGTAGGTCATACATTTTTACAAAAACATCCTGTTAATATTTCCATAATAACCGTTTCGCATACATACTGTCATACATTTTTACTAAAACATCCTGTAAACAAAGATCCCGAGATTAATATACACGTTTGTACAGTGTGTATATAGAAACATGATGGTGACATGACGAAAACATCACACACGAAGCCATATATTTCTAATTATGTGGCTTTGGAGTTTCCTATATTTCAAGTGTTGAAAACACACGTACAGTTTACAATTTAAGACTAATAAAAAAAAAACTAAAAAAAACAGACGACAGAAACAAAAAGTCACAGGTATAGCAATCTGACATTCATTCCAACAGTAGGCACGTATATACTACAGTTGTAATGATGATTTTCTATATTTTGGTACCTTTTGTTTTGTTTTTGTTATTAATGCATCAAGACTATATTCGTTTGCAATGATTTTGTACAGTAAATATAATTTTATAATATAAACTTTGTAAGACCATGGCAGGCTATACTTCCATTCAGTAATAAATGTATGTACATTATTGTGTGCATAATGTACATTGTGAAAATTATGGGATTCCAGTAAATATGCGTTATAGGAGATTTTTTTATCATTATATTATAATCATTGTTACTGTTTTTGCATATATCATTAATAATATAAATATCATTATCATTGTTCATGATTTGGTTTCCATGTAATATGGCACATCAAAATATTTCATAGTTAAATTCAAATTACTTATTTTAAAGAATAGAATGGAGTTGTAAACGAGTATGTTATAATTGATTATCATATTCATGACTTACCTCAGTGATTTCTGCATTCGGTAGGCGGATTTCCACGGTCTTTACGTTAGGAGGATCTAAGATACCCAACTCCTCTTCAATTTTCTCTACCTCTTCATCTTCCTTTTCCTCCTCGTCTTCGACATCAGCGAGTAATTCCTCAACCAGATTATCTTTTTGAGCAGCCACGGCTGCTAAGGCCCCCCTAAGCCCCTGCAAAAATTGCTGCCTTCCCGAGTTGATTGCATCCATGGCGTCCGCGGCCCTTATTCCCTCCGCCCACGCTTCCCGGGAACCGAAGGCAGCGAGTACCGTTACGAGAAAGCCACCGACCAGCAGCCATCTTGGTGTAGACACAGCCATGGCTTCAGAAGTGGTTACTGCACGACGACGACTGCTCTAAGCGTGGCGAGCTAGGCTCTCTGCACAATCAGAGCTCTTGCACAGAGCAACAAAAGACTGCCCGGCCAAATGACCTCCCCAGTGATGCCTTCCTGTGTTTCCACTCTCTCCTCCTCTTATCGCAGATGAACTGTCAAAACAGATGGGGAAAAAATGTACTTTTCGTTGAGGAGTAAAAACCGTCCCAAACCACTCTTTAAACTGTCCGGTTGTTCTTCATGTAAACCCAGTGATCGTAGTCGACGTATTTTCGAGAAAGAATGTGAAATTGTTGAAGATATCAAGGAGCGCGAAACACCACGGCGATCATGTACGGGTGATTTTCAGTAAACAACTCGGCATCTAATGAAGATGGCTTTTCTCTTTGACTGAGTTGAGAGGATCGTCTGCGCACAGCAAATCGCGGGCGAGCGAGTGGTCGTAGTCTTAAAATCTAGACAGTATTGTGAATATGCATGCTCGTTTTGCAGGGGGAAAAATTATAAAATGTATGGACGCTGCGGTAAGATTATAGATGTGGGGTGGTCAAAGTGAGCGAAGTGCCCAACAGCATGGTGTATATCCAACTGGTGAAAAGTGGGGGTCTACTCCAGTCCCCTGAGTCCTCCAGGGGAGCGTTTCATCACAGTGTTTTGTCAGTGAGTTTTACCGCCAAATTTGCTCTCAGCCAATCAGATGCAAGGGTTTCAATAGCTTAGAACAGTTGTCGGAAAAAAAGAAATCACTGACAAAACACTTGATGAAACGCTCCTCTGATGCCCCTGTGATCCATGACTATTGCGTTTGTACATTACATTTTGAAGAATATATTATGATTGAGTACATACTTTTCCAAACAATCTTTAATGTCACATACTTTCTTTAACAAAAAATCAACATGAGGGCCATGTTGTAACCTAGCCCACAACATTCAACAATCAGCGATCAGCAAAAGGGTCTGCGCTCCAACACTAGGTTAGACCACTCGAACAGGTCGTCTTGATGACGTCACTCCTCATCCGTAAGGCACGATCAAATTGCAGCGGGCATAATGATGCATGAGGCTCTGCGGCAAATCGGATGTGTGGAAAATTAATCGGGCAGTGTTATTTTTGGCCAGCTAGTAGGTGGCTAAGCTTCATCCATGTTCCCGATATAGGGTTATGAAAAAAGGGGGACGAATCTGCCATTTTTATGGGCAAACCAATAAGCCGATTCCTTGCATGCTGAATTACGACACTAATAGAAATTAGCAAAATGCAGTTCGTTCCCCTCATAAATGACATCCAAATTCTATTCCTTTTTTATTTTGGGTCATTTAATCCCCACAGACAGATTAAAGTTTAATCCGTTTCATATATGCTTACATAGGAACTATATTTAACATTTTATTGCGGACCCAACACCATCCCGATTTAGCATTATGCATTATGCAGTCAGCTCAAGCAAAAGGTGAATTCAAGAAACTAACCAAGGAGAACGTCAACATTTTCAGCGTGCGCTACAAAGACGTTGATTTCCAAATCAAATAAAAGAAACAAACGAGTAAGATGTACATACCTTGGTAAATTTACCTTCCAATAATTCACAGTATGCGGAGCACCTGGCTATGTTAATGAGTGTTAATTATAGATTGTTTAGTATATTCGCTTTGTGTAAATCCATATAGGTGTACGAAAAGAGTTTTGAACTACCAATATTCGAGTAACCGTCATTTCATATTAGGGCAACAAGGGGGTCCCTTCGTCATATTAATATCTTATCTCGTATGTCTTTACGATGGAATTATATCAGAAACTATGTATCGATGCACAATGCAGCAATTTTCAATATCACCTTAATAAAACATTATTTTTTGTTCGTTCGCTAAACTAAAAAAGTGGATAGTTGATATTCGGCCAAGTGAGAGGTCAGTCCACCCCCACCCCCTCCCCCATGCGATGTGTAAATCTATATATAGGCACATGTAATGAATAGATAGATAGATAGATAGATAAATGAAGAATAGATACTAGATAGATAAATGAATACATAAATTAATAAATAAATAGACAGATAAATTAATAAATAAATACAATGAAGGTATGTTGTTCTTTGAAGTGATTAAAATACTGAAAAGATGTTTAGTACTACAGAATCGGAAAATGTTCATTCTTGCGGTATACTCCGATGAGTGCAAGACAAAAAGCTTCAGTATGTCTCTCTTCAACGCCATTTCTGATTAAAATACATAAAATATTATATTGTTCGGAGAGTTCCTCACTGTTCTGTCACATTTACAGTCAATAATCATCTCAATCATGCTATTCATCTTAACATCCATCTCATTTGCTGTTTACATAGAAAGATCATCACCATGACCACTAGCAGTATACCGCAGCCAACACGTCAAGCAGAACATCTTCATTCTACAAACGCGCTATACAGTGTGAGTCATAAAAAGGACACCCAGATTCAATCCTAAATATCATTGTGATCAGTATACCTCTACTTCGACTACTACTTCTGCGAGGATACTCCGCAGGATCCATACTGTCAGGATGTAATGCCGAGGAATTAAACTTCGGTGCTTAGTTGCGGTGAATACTTGTTGGTGCGTATGAACAATGCATTCACCCCAAACTTGGGCAAAGGCGATTTTAATATGTCTTCAAGAAAATGACCAGTACTCAGTCATCCATGATCGCATATGGGTGAACAACCTATCAAATTAAAGAAGACATTACCAATAACCATACTGCGATGACACAATGTATATTTCAATGATTTCACTTGGTTGTTAAGATATTAAGGCTTGTACGTGGGTTTCCTTTTTTAGACTCGCACTGTATACGCCCACAGCCATTCTCTCCCTGTCCAATTCATCAGCATCATCAAGTTTACTGACGTTATCGTTTGTCTATGACATTTACCAAGCTAATTAGCTCAAGGCTCTACTAATGATTGAGCTATACATTGAGCGTCAACATCGATGATTTTAATACCCGTATAATCTGATCATTCTGAATGATTTCACACATCATGATCACGTCGTTTTTTCTCCCCATCATATTAAACATTCTATTAACACCAAATTAAGTATCCTGTCTATTACAATTTTTTACAAATTGTTATTTACTGTTTGTGTATACTGATCCATGTTACAGCTTTCATAATGGCAGCTAAATAATTATATTGGCAAATTAGTGTTTTATTATTGTTTTATTATTTTCTCTCATAAAGAAAATTGAACATAATTTGAAACATTTCATACAATATAATAAACATTTCAAACATTTCATACATTATAATAAGCATTTCAAACATAACATATCAAACAATATAACAAATAACCTTCACTTGAATATAACTACTTAAACTGAAGTTTCACATTTTAAACCAATAATACAAATAACCTTTCATGTAAAAATATATTTGTTTAAGTGATGATATCGATCGCTCTGTGTGTGTCGAAAAAGGAGATTATTAAGCTCGCACAAATACAATAATGTGAATTAGTCTACTTCCGACCCGTCCCCCCCCCCCCCCAATTCGAAAAAAAATGTACATTGTGCCCCCCTTATAAAACTGACAACTTTTTTTGGTTTTTTGCTTGTCATAGAATTTTGGAGGCAGACTGGATTACCCCCCCCCCCCAAAAAAAAAAAAAAAAAAAAAAAAGGATGACATTTTTCTTTTGCTTGTCAGAAAATTTTCTGAGTTTTGTGTCCCCCTTTTCCAAAATTCTAGATCCGTACCTGCTACTAGTCTATCGCTATTTCCTCCCGCCCCCATTCTGTTAGATTGTCAGTATTTTGAAAGGATTTTTCACCGCTATACCCACTTTGTATAACTTCAAAATTACAATTCTTATCAATGAGGCCTATATTTTTATTTCCCATTACCGGCGTGATTTGCTCCCGGCCTACTAGTATTTCATCAAAGATATAGGGTTAAAAACTTTTGTTACGATGGTGTTTTAGGTTTAAATTTATGTTTAGGTTTAGTTTAGGTTTCTGTTTAGATTTGAGATTAGGTTTAGGTTTAGGTATATGTTTAAATTGGGTTTCGGGTTAGGATTTGCAGTATTGTTTGAATTCGAAGCATAATTTTGAACATGCAATCGCTAATTTCATATAGGGCTGTATATATATATATATAGAGAGAGAGAGAGAGAGAGAGAGAGAGAGAGAGAGAGACACGACCATCGGAATCCATGAGAAACAGTACTGATGAACCGCAACTTCTCTCATTTCACTTATACCGTCATCATCATCGTCATCATCGACGGTATCGTGCATACTGCCATCATCATTACGACCTCCCCCCTGCCACGCACGTGACATTCAAGAAATCTATTAAACCTCACCATTATAAGTAACCGAGCTCAACGACTCCCTACTACAGGCAATCAAATTGACATCCAAAGAACCTTGGGTGAAAGCATCCATATCATAAAAATACAATATTAATATTCCCTGCCCATCCCACCCCTCCCTCCCCATAGGTGCATCCCCACTGCCTTCGATATAATGATTAAACATTCTTACGTTTGTGTGTTGTTAGAGCACTAGAATGTAAATTGCATGTTTTAAAGAGTGTGGCAGGAGGAACGGATATTGGCTCTCATATTACGCTAACAATAGCTCAAGAGCTTCTGAATATCTGCTCTTCTCTCTTACAATCTTGAAGATGCATGAGGGAACTATTGCAAAATAGCCCATATTCAATTGCATACAAGCATCACATTGCGGTGTAAGCATAACTATTATCTCTATTCAGTGTCAGTGAAGAAGAAAAATTATTGGGGCAATCCCCCCCCCCCCTGCCCCCCCCACCCCCGGAACACCGCCCTGGTCTGTATACATGGCCTATGAATAATATGGAGTATATACAGATGCTACTCTTGCGTAATGAAATGCTGTTTTCAGATATGTTTTAATGATAGTATGACATAGTCATTACCGAGTGACGTTAATATGGTTTGATGCATTGCATCTGTGATTTATATTTTTCGAATACTCAAATTTTAAGAAACTACTAAAATCAATAAACAGTCTCCGTCATTCGTGTATATCTGATTGATACCTTATACCGCATACATTCACAATCTCCCTGGTGTGGAATTATGCATCAGTCAATGGATGCACTGTGAGTCGCATTATGCAAGTCTTTTAATCGCCTCTGGTTAAAAAAAAAGGCTCTACATTTCCTCTCAAGGGACTCCATCGGACAAAAGGACTATGCCATCCTCTTCTCTTCCAACGTCCTTTCTCTCCCTCCAGGCTTTCTACATCCATATCTTGATCTTTCTATAACCACCATCTCGCTTTCCGTACCATATGCCAGCATTTCATCCCATCGCGATGCCGTCATACCAGGTTGCCTAGCAACAACATTACATCCGCATGAAGGAAAATTAAGTAGTTGAGTCGATTGCGAGCTTTTGGCCGTTTGCTACGCTAATTCTAATAAATGTGCTCTATTGCTTGTAAGCTGGGCGGCCTAAAGAAAAATACTTGAATGCTAGCGGTATCTATCTAGTGCTCTCTGCACAACAGTCTTGTCACGCTGTTTTCCTAACACTAATTGGACTTACACAGTAATCAAGTATTTCCCCTTTTGAAATGCATTAGCATCATGATCCTTGTTTTATGAAGTATTTCATTTGATGACAGTATTTGTTAACCTTTTGAAAAGGCAGCATTTTCTATGGAGATAAACAACTTATTCATATGTCTATTTCTAATTTTTTTAAAGTGAAATCTGTAATGATTCACGATATTGACAAAACTAGTAGTGACACCACGTAAATAAAACCTACAGTAAAATGTTTTAATATGCTGTTTCAAAAATTATTATGCAACATTCATTTCAAGAATGACGACAATGTCAACACATAAAATTGCAACGTTTGAAAGTAATGACTGGACTAATTCAAAATGACTAACAAATACAGACGCTTAAAAGTTTTAAACGAAAATACAACCATAACAATATTATATCAGCATTGAAAAGGATTAAAAAGGTAGAATGTGGCACCGACTCTATTTTGAATGTTTGCTGAAACACAATATCAAACACTTAAAGGGAAAGACCACCCTGATTACAAGTTCGCTTATAGAATACGATAAGAAATAAGAAGGTTATGAATTATTGAAGTTGTAATCAATCAAACACAATTTGGCAACTCCGTGACGTATCTTGCGATCTCCTCTCCCATTTGCCCTGTACCCCAAAAATCATTACCTTCGATTTTTCTCCAAAGGAAATATTCAAACATACATGCACCTTAGATATAATAATTGCTCATATGTTGTTGTTTTTTTACACAAAAACCTGATGAAAGAAATCTATTCCTTCATCAGAAACTAAGAAAATGAAAATTTATGAAATTATCTGTATTGAGCAAATGGGAGAGGAGTACGCAAGATACGTCACGGAGTTGCCAATTTGTGTTTGATTGATTACAACTTCAAAAATTCATAACCTTCTTATTTTTTTATTTTTCATCGGATTTTGCTCAAACTTTTACTAATCTGTTTCTCTCATTTTTCAGATTTTATTCAAATCAACTAGTTACCAGAGTGGACTTTCCATTTAAACTCCAGAGAAATTTCAATACAAGTCAGAAAACGCGTTCTCGGATTATGCAATACGTCATTGTAATGTTCGCACCAGATGTCAGAGGCACTTAGTACCGCAGTATCTTTCCTAAAAGTCTCTACGGACGTCTAATCACTTCTCCATTCAATTCAATTGATTTCTCACATTCTCCTAGCGGAGACAGATTTTGCAACCCCTGCAGTTATTTCCATAAATGGGAAGTCAGTAAGGAGAAGCAATGGATTTAGCTACGCAAATTACATCTCTCATTCAATTCAATTGATTTCTCACATTATGTATATAAAGACAAAGACAAAGACACAGTTAATGCATTGTAGCCAGTAAATTTGATTTTCTCAAATTTTCGACGCTCCCTGTCGTCTTCTTCAGGAGAACGATAAATGGAAAAAAAATATAGAAAACATCAAACTTAATTTCTACAATGCATTAACTGTGTCTTTGTCTTTGCCAATATATATATACCGTATATATATATATATATATGTGTGTGTGTGTGTGTGTGTGTGTGTGTAAAATCGAGAATCGGGAATCTAGATGTATAAATCATACGATGAACAATGCCTGATATACACCATAAAAAAGGCTTTATCTATCACTCGAAAAAAAGAAGAAGATAAACTATGATCATTAAATTGTTGTCACTGTTTCAGAGGTTGAGTTAACGTTTTTGCTATATAAATAATATTTATTACAAACATACAATCAATAAATATATGTGGCAACAGACATACATACATACGACGTATTCCTCGCTATTGTAATGCCTTGTAAATTTGCATGAAATATTTATAACATAAATTATCATTACAATTATGATGGGTTGTAATATATTCCTATAATATTTTTGTATTTTAGAGTTAAACTTAAAATTTGCAGTATTATCGTGATTGGAATTAAAAAAAGAAATTCCAATATAACATTGAAAATATAAAAACATATGTTTTATAAAAGAAAATTTCCCCAAGAAAATAATATTGCAGTTTACCAAAAATACAATGTCAACAAGCTTATCAATTTCTTGAATTTACTGTTTATTGGATAGAGAAGTCTGTATACCAATAACAGACATGTGAGGATAAAAAATACACGATAATTATTACAATTAGTACACCCAGCTGTGTTTCTGCAGTCTGGTTGGCGGTCTACAGATGGCGCCAGACTGGGTTGGTTCTTGTTACATTGCAAGAATACGGCAACGCTACTACTCAAAATTATAGTAGGCCCGTATTCCGAACTAAATTCGGATTTAACTGAAACCGCGATCCAACTGTGGTTTAAACCCAGTCTAAACATGCCCTTCAAACTGGAGTTTAAAAAAATCACATTCTGAACTCTGGTTGAACTTAAACTCCAGTCTAATCGTGGTTTAACCTTGTAGGCCTACACATGTTTAGACTGGACTTGCGGTCTAAAAAAAAACAACAAAAAAACTCTGGTTTAACTAATAGACTGGGGTTTAAATTAAACCGGAGTTCAGAATATGGGCCACTGACTTTGCTGGTCAATTTCCAATATCTTTGAACACGGACATTCTTAACCCACTACAGTCCAGGAATGCTCTTGACTGTGTTGACTACATATAATAATCCATGAAAGCATAAAAGCATTAGCATGATTAGGTGTTGTAATTGTTTTTTTGTGTTCATTGCACAACTACATTATAAAGGCGCAGTTATTATTATCCGTTACAGTACACTTTGGATATTCTCTGTCATGTAAGACTATGGTGGTTATCTTATTCCATGTCACGAATATAAATATGGAACTTGACGGATTCACTGTTGCATCTGAGAGATCATTTGAACGAATTCTGGAAGGTAAAAAAAGAGATTGAAATAAGTCTGATAATTGTTAAACCATAGAAACAGGAACATTCAGCAGATTATTGCAGTCGAATGTCAAAATATATTATATCCCATATAATTTGTTTCAGTGTCTTGGGTCTTCTATAATTAAGGGAATTTTAACTGAAGATTCCTGTTCATGTCTTTCATAACTCTTCTGATTTAACACACGAGGCCGCAAAGTTTTGTTAAAGGTACTTCTAGTGTCTTAAGAACGGCTTCTGGAAATCAGGGATTCTTGTTTTAAACAAAGAGCCCTTAAAACAAAAACACAAAAATAAACAACAAGAATTTTCATTTGAGACGAAGATATTTATCTCTGCAAAAACCTTAAACTGTGTCCGGGATTTTGTCTGAACCACAGACCGCCTCCTTATGTTGTCAGTCATGTCACCTTTATGATTGAAAATTCTATCTAAATAATCTAAATTAGCTTGAATTTTACCTTCATAATTTATTATTCCATCGTTCCCGACGTCCGCTTCTCGGATCATCTCATCTACTTCAGCATCCGTCAACTTCTCACCAAGGCTTGTCATTACGTGCCGTAACTCCGCTGCGCTGATTGGTCGAAATATAACAATTAAAACAGTTTTTTAAATAGATATTTCAAAGGACTTTCAGGTGACAAAACCGCAAATATTTTCATGAAATTATCTCAAAGTTAATGTCTATACCCTATTATAATGCCCATAGAAATCATGTTTTGATTATCATGTTATATCTAATTGTAAATCGTGCATTTCAAAATGTTACTCGCAGTGCTATCGAAATTGTGCTTGAGTGATTTCTTAAAAGTCTTGCATTTGTGTTCAATAAAGATTCGATTATATCATTTTTTCCCATTAGTGTTAAATCCTGAACCACTTTTATTGAATAGTATAATTATACAACGTGTAATTATTTATCGTTTGTAATGGAAATCAATTTTGTTAAAGACAAGAAAAGACAAAGTGTAGAGCTAGTCTTTTTTGTTTTAATGTGAGGTGAGTTGCTTTTAAAACACCTCACACCCCTGCCGCACCTCAGTGTTTGCATCGTGATGAAATGAACTAAAGTTTTAAAAACAAATCTAAATCTATATACACATGCAAAAAACAAACCTTACCGGGCGCCACACACTAACATTGTTTTCAACCAAGCCCACGACAGCTTGCTATGAAAAGTTACAGGATGGACCAACTTCATAGTGAGTCCATGGTTACAGTGTCATTGTAGGAGTAAGTCTACGGCACAAATATTTAAGACCATCTTTTCCCCTTATAACTGACAAGAGTTACAGATGATAGTCTTACCTCAGTGTTCCCGTGTCATCCTTATCAAAGACCCTGAAGGCATCTCTAAACTCTTCGGGATCAACCTGTGACTGACTGATGTGATGTGCCATGATCCGAGAAAACGTATCGAAGTCAATTTTATTTTTACCTGCGATGGGTTGAAGAAGAAGATGGAGGAGGAGGAGAAGAAGAAGAGAAGAACAAGAACAACAACAACAACAACAACAACAACAAGAACAACAACAAGAACAACAACAACAACAAGAACAACAACAACAACAAGAAAGGGAAGAAGCAGAAGGAGGAGGAGAAGAAAAAGAAAAAGAAGAACAAGTACAAGAAGAAGGAGGATAGGATGAGAAGAAGAAGAAAAAAGAAGAAGAAGAAGAATAAAAAGAAGAAGAAGAAGAAAGAGGAGTAGAAAGAGAGGAGGAGGAGGAGGAGGAGAAGAAGAAGTAGTAGAAGAAGAAGAAGCATATAATTGTCAAACTATCTTTAAAGGTGCCAAATCAGTGGAACTGCACAGTTCTCATGTGAAGCGAAGAAACTTCGAGCGAGAAGATTACATCCATCAAATGAAGTCATTTTCAATTCTTTTTTTTAAGATGAAAATTTAATAATGTTATCCTGCTCGCCGAACTCAGTTTGCTACATATCAAATGTAATAATTGACCATAATTCAGGGGTGTAGATCCGTGTTCACGATTGGGGGGATGACCGGCGAGGGAGCAAAGCCAGTGGCGTATCCAGGGATTATGGCGCCCCCCTCGAGAGACCAAACTTATCTACGTTAGCGAGGGAGCAAAGCAACCGAACGGAAAATTTTCAATTTTTAACCCCAACAAAAGCAATTTCTTGTGCAGTTTACCCAGGATATTTTGCAATTGACCATCGCAATTGAGCGGTAGAGAAGCTCGAATTTTATAGGCATTGATAAACGGGTTTCTATTCACTCACTTCTACAATCGGGAGCAAAACTAACGAAAACCCTATAGGCTTGAGAAAGTGTCGAGAAATTCAGCAAGGCTACCTAAAGTTGAAATTTTCTTTCAAAAGTTGAACCTTTGCAAATGCTGTTTTATACACTTTATCCAATATTGGGGGTGCAATATTTAGCAGGTGTCATATGAAACTTAAATGATATAGCGAGCAATGCAATTACATCTTTATATTTTCAAATTTTGAACCCTTTAAGCTATTTAAGAGCTATATAGGCCTACTGGGGGCGCGAAATTACGAGATCCTGAAAGAAAATAATTATCCGAGGAAGCAAAGCGACCGAGCTTTGGAGAATTTTCGCATTTCAAACTTCAAAAACTAGATTTCTAGTGCATTTACCCTGCGGATCTGGGGGCGCATAATCCGTAAGGATTATGATTTTTCTTCATTTCCCCATTTTTACTTTCTCTCCTTTGCATTTTTGCGCCCCTCCTTACTTCTAATCATAAAAGAATGTGATGGTATTTCAAGATCAAACATAAATGAGTTTGGATAATAATTAGTTTTAAGTTAATGTATCATAATTCTTATTTATTTTATCCAAAAATATTGGGGAGGGGGGGGGGGGGGGGGAATGATAATACAGGCCATCCCCCACCTCAATTTTTTTTTGGGATATATACCCCCACCCCCCCCCCCCCCGGGATCGACACCCATATCATAAACCTTACGATGCGGATCCTCCATGGCAATGGACTCTTCCACTTCCGCTTCTGTTGGGCATGACCCTAGTGACCTCATGACCTCTCCTAGAATGTCTGTTGATATGAAGCCATCATTATCCCTGTCATACAGACCAAACACCTCCTGAAACTCTGAAAGAAACGATTACAAAAAAAGATCTGATCAATTTCCGATCAGCAGAGCGATATGATGTCAGTCTAGTTAGATTCGTCCAATTTAATCATCTAATAAACATGATAAAGGGATAAATTCATGTTCATAACAGACCCCCCCCCCCCCCCCAAAAAAAAAAAAAAAAAATATATATATATATATTTCATGATATTGTCCAGAAAATTACTACCTGCATGAGTTTCGATCCGAGGAAATTGATTACACAGATATTACATTGAATTTTGTCAAAACATTATTAGGTATTTTGAATATACTCCCTATCCTATATCATACATATATTGTCAATGCAAAATCATTCAAGTTCCTGTTACAAATTATTTTCATTAAAATCGTTAATTTGGTCTTCAAAATGTGGACCAACACTGGTTAAAGTGGCATGAAACTGGCAGAACCTGAACAGCGCCATCTTACAGTGATTGCTAAATTAAGATTATAATTTGATAATGAATTACATTTTATTTTGAATTTTGACAAACAGCTTGTTTGGATAATAAGCGAATTTTATACTTCAAACTATTATTTTTTGACTTGGCATTTTGGAAAATTGTGTGCAGGTACATTCTAAGTTTTTACAAAGTAGAATGGGGCATGGTGGGAAAGTGAGAGGCACAAACACTTATCAAATCCTTTTGAAAGATGGCGCTATTTAGGAGCTCCAATTTACTGTCACTTTAAACCGGATAGCGAGGAAAAAGAGTGGAAAAGAGAATGAAATCTTACCTTTCTTCTGACTCTCTGTTGCCCTTGACTGGGACAGTATATGTCGGTAAAAAGAGAAGACAATAAAAAGGTAGATAGAAAAAGGTAGAGAGAAAGAGAGAGAGAGAGAAAGGGAGAGAGAGAGAGAGAGAGAGAAATAAGGAGGAGAGAGAGAGAGAGAGAGGGAAGAGAGAGAGAGAGTGAGTGAGAGAGAGAGAGAGATTAACGAAGAAAGAGAATTTGTTGAATTGAAAATACATAAATTGAAAGAGACGAATGAAATATGTCAGTACAATATTGTAGAAGAAATCCCTGTACAGTTATGCTAAATGTAGTCTATGCAATGCAATACCCATATATACCTGTACTTCTGTTAAATGTTTTTTCTCTTTTACTTTCAAAGTCGACTAGCTATCTCAATTATCATTTTGTGCAAGACAAAACCTGATTATCCCCGTATCCGGACAATGCGCTGGACAATTACCCCCAAGACAATTACCCCCGGAGAGTTATTCCCCAGCACATTTAGCCCCATGTACCCCCAGGACAGCCTCCCCAATCTTCCGAAAGACAGATGGGGTGCTATCAGGGGCTGGGGCACAATCCCCCCAAGTTTTCAAGTACCCCAAAATTGTCTTATTACTTCTTCTGATAAGTGCACCTGTGAGAAGAAGACAGGCTGGTGTACTTGAAATATTTAGGGTAATTAAAGGGTGTAACTTTGCGGGTCAATTGTCCTGAGTGTAATCGTCCTGGTTGTAATTGTCCTGGGGGTAATTATCCGGGGGCTAATCGTCCTAAGGGGTAATTGTCCTGGGGGTAAACGTCCTAGGAGATAATTATCCTGGGGTAATTGTCCGTGGTAATTGTCTAGGGAGTAGTTGTCCCTGAATCGATTGTCTTGATCATTAGCCCAGTCATCATTAAATCACTTTTCGTTATTTTATTTATTTATTTTTTATTTATTTCTGATCTTTTGTCAGGGCAGCCCATTCACCATTAAGTAGTGGTCTCCCATGGGGCCCTGAATAATAATAAACATATTTACATCAAAATGCATAACGTATATACATAATAGTTCAAAATAAAAAATCCTCAGTAAAATTAGAGAGTGCAAACAAAGCAATAATAGACGTGGCGCAAACGAATACTCATTTGAAAAATAAACAAATATCAGTAAACTAGCTCAACTGTAATGCCAATATGAAAATATTGATTCAGTCGCAAATATGTGCACAAATCATACTAATATTACAGAATAAGCACTGAGTGTATGTTAGGCTGAGTTATTCATAAATTACAACTTTGTTTAAACATCCTCTTAAATGAACTGACAGAGGAAGCTGTTCTCATCGAATTATCGAGCTTATTCCATTCAAATATAGAAGATACAATTGGGCTACACTTATAACAATCAGTGTGAAATCTGGGCACGCGTAAACATCCATAGTCTCTTTGTCTAGTATGATGCTCATGTACATCGTTAGGATTGATTAAGCCTACCTGAAGGTAAGAAGGTGCTAAGTTATGAACACATTTATATATCATCATAACGCGACTTAGCTCAAACCGTTTGTCTAGTGTCATCCATTTAAGACTAGTGAACAAATCAGCCGACGGTGTGTCATATGTTTTGTTCAGTATTATTTTTTGCAGCTCATTTGTATGGGCTTGAAATCTGTTCGACCATACAACAGAGCAGTAATCAAATCGTGGCAACACTAGACTGTTATAAAGCAACTTTAAGGACTGCACAGGCAAAAAACACTTTGCTCTCTTTATTATGCCTATGTTTTCTGGGTAAGTTTACATACGTTTTTTAATTTGTTTAGACCATTTCAATTCTTCATCTATCAAAACTCCTAAGCATTTGGTGAATTGAACTCTTTTTATCAAATTACCATTTAATGAAATGGTGAAAGATTCAATTTTCCTGAGATTAGCACGAGAGCCTATTACCATGACAGTTTTTTCAGTGTTAAGGACGAGACGATTTTCTTTAATCCATGCCAAGACTCTGTTTAACGCCACAGTTAATTTTTCTTCCAAAACTGTTGCATCATTTGCACTGACGGTAAGTGTCGTATCGTCAGCATACATATCGATGATACTTTCAGGAATACATTCAGGTAGACTATTAACATATATTGAAAATAAAAGGGGACCTAGAATTGAACCTTGTGGCACGCCTAACTTGATGGTTGAAGGGTGCGACTTGGCCCCTTAGAATTGGGTCACTTGTTGTCGATTACCTAAATATGATTTGACCCAAGTGATAGTCCTGTTACTACAACCTAAACAAGCTAGGTTATGTAAAAGTAGCTCATGGTCCACAGTATCAAAGGCCTTCCGAAGATCTATGAAGGCAACTCCAGAAATTTAATTGTTGTCAATATTCAACGACCATTGATTTACAAGTTTTGCAAGGGCAGTAGCTGTTGAATGCATAGGTCTGAAACCAGACTGATTTGGGTGTAATAAATCATTCTCTTCCAAGAATTCACTCAGCTGTTGATGAACGGCCCTTTCTATTATCGTTATCAACGGCCCTTTCTTTATCGTTATCAATAACCAAATTAGACAACTAGACTGAAGTTTCATCTGATATTCTTTTTTATCTAAAGGTTACCTACCAATCACCAACAAATATTTTGCTCTGTATTCAATTTCTGAGGATCCTTCTTATTCTTTCATGGCATTCGGCGTGTTCCCACGCACCACAAAAAACCCCAACAGTTCAGTTAATACTGCATGGGTTAGTGAGAGAGTTCACACGTGCACGCTTGCCTATTTAAAAAGGGGGCGTGGCACTCGAGTCTATTCAGTCTCTCTTTACTGTGTAAACATGGTTGTGTGTTCAAGTTATGTCCATCATTGTGTGTGTATTGTTAAGTCGAATATGATAGGCATCCCCTTTCAACCAATTAATTTTTTTTGTCAACGTGTTTTAAGCAGTGTACAAGGTAAATCCATGCAAGGCTGAAGTTTCATTTATGCAACATCATCGCTTCAATTACATGAAGTTTGAATAAATACCAAAGGCCTATAGGAAATGGTTTTCCATGAGATTTTCCTTGATATGACGAAATGCGAAACAATGGTTATATGAAATGTATTATATGTATTTATCTTAAAACGGGACTCCTTTCCTTACAGATATATTATCATAACCCCATCTTCTGATCACCTTTCCGAATAATAATACCAATCTATTAGCACTAAAACTACAAGGTCTAAACTGACAGTTTTATTGCATTGGAATCAAAGATAAACACAATAAGGACAAAGTTACATATTTTTTAAATAGATAATTTGTATTTTCGTGTACTTAACAAAATATACTGTATTAGCACCGGAAATTAAGAATGTTTTGAATTCATAACTTGGCATATATTGTGTTTTATCGATAACAAATATTATTTCTCTCGCAGCTGTCAGAGCTCTGCACTTATATTATAATAATAACATGAATAATAAAGTAATTTATATATAGCGCAAAATAATAAATTCTCTATGCGCTTTACAACAGTCAGTGATACAATTAATAATATTACAAGATTAAATCTAAAGATTTAAATATAATAGTATGTAGTAAATAATTTAGGTAGTTTAAAAGAAATGCATATCGGATACAGCTTCTTTTATCAGGAACGTTCAGAGATTTTTTTTCCCTTTTTTTTCAGTGAATCAAAAAGTGAGGCAAGGATATGGGAAAGTCCCTTAATAAATGCGTCAACATTCATAACCCCTAACAAACTGATGCACTTTATTGTTTGAATTAAAAAGGAAAGGTTTCATGTGGTAAAATTATGCCTCCTGGCCTGGTTCCTTCTTTTTGCGGATATCTAGGTTTTTACTTTGGTGGATCAATGCTTATTCTCCTGCCCCCCTCCCCTCCCCTGATAACGCCGCCACTGGGTATTACCAGTTAACACCCTATCATCATATATTACAGGTGGTTAAATTTCACAGACACTTCTCCAAAATGTGGAAGAATAAATACTGGATATATCTAAGCAAAATCATATTCCTTACTTTATTTTAAAAGAAATTTAGTCTTTTTGAGTTTGCCAAACGAAGCGCAGTAAACGATAACGATTTGAATTCTTTGGGATAAAATATCGTACCCTGTACTGTACTATTTTAATCTGTACTATATATAAGGCCTAAATGAATACTCCTATAACGTCAAAATTAGTCAAAGATAAACATATATTTTGTATTCTTTTATGTAGTTCACTAATTAGGCATAAACTATTACATGCATTAAGTTGCTGTAGATCGTCATGACTGCCAGGAAAACCTTACCAATGACATACCGCCTATTATTTATTTATACCAGACGTCATAATAGCGAAGGTCATCAAATATTTTTGTTATTCCAAAAATTATGGGGGAATAATAGCTGTGTAATGATGCATGATGGTGTTAGAGGTCGAAAGGAATTCTATTCAATCTACAATTATTGATGCATGAATAGAGCAGAATTGCTATGAATATAGTCATAATTACAACTTTTTGATAATCAACCGAATAGAATAAAATAGTAAGCTAACACAATGATTTATATAATATGGACAAGGGTACCGATTGAGTACATGTGCGATGCAGAGGGGCTTAAGGAACCATCTACAAAATATGTAGAAATAAATTTCGTCTGGAATAAACATTGATACCTACTCCCCTTCCCTTTCTCCATGATTAGCAAGTCGAAGAAGCAAAATTGTTGAAAATCATAACCTGCGTAAAAATTGCCGGGAAAAAGTAAAGATTCAATGTTTTAAATTCACACATTGAATTGAATTGAATTGAATTTATTTATTGTCATGCACAACTGAACAGGCATAAAAATCGTTTTACGGTCTCACATTTGCATAAAGTACATGTATACAGTAATACATCAATATATCATGAACTAACATTTACAGATAACTTAAGAGCATAAATTAAGAGATAACGTATACTGAGAGCAGGCACCTGGGAACGATTTTGTTACTGGGGGTGCTGTGAACAAAAAAAAAAGGTCCTCAGCATATTAGGGTCTCTTTTTAAGTCCAAAAATCTCTGACAAGCAAAACAAGAAATAAAGAAAGAAAAAAAAGTCCTCAGCCTTTTGGGGTCTCTTTTTAACTACTTTTTAGCTACAGCAACCCCAGCATCCTCAGCCTTCTAGAGGGTGCTGCAGCACCCCCAGCACCCCCGGCTCCCAAGGGCCTGACTGAGAGCCAGAGGGGCGCTACCTCATATTTTTAAAACAGAGTTAGCACCCCTCTGGCTCCCAACAGCCGATAAATAAATATGAAATATTTCATAATAATGTACATGACAGAAATGAAGAATAAAAATTGCTTGGGTATACAGCAAGGTCATATATTTATTTTCTTTTTTAATGCAGTTCAGATAAAAATAGATAAAATATGACACCATTATTCTTATCAGCCTGTTGTTTGTCATAGATTGAGTTTTATTGATATTAATAGTTTGTATGTCTTTCACAGCTGTTGGAGCTCTACACTAGTTTGAAACGTTGGGCAACAGCTTCTTTATCAGTAATTACTTCAGTGAGTACAAAGTATAGTGAATCATTAACATGTTATTGGAACCAACAAGAGACAATTTTTTTGGGAAAGTCCCTCATTAACTGCGTTTACATTAATTTTATGGTCTCAATTAACCGATGCCTTGTACCGCTTGCATTAAGAAAAAAAAAGTTGGTTTCATGCAGTCAACATCTGCCTCCTGTTTCCTCCTTTTTGTGGGTTTTTATTGTGGTTGTTTCATGTTGATTCACCTGCCCCCCCCCCCACGTAACGCCGCACCTGGGTACTTAAAGCATTAATTCTTTGCTACAGGTGGCTGAATTTCACAGACACTTATGGGGAGATTCTGCACCGCCCCACCCCCAATTATCAATTTGTTGATGTGCTGCTGGATCGATTTTTTTTTACCATTTCATTTAGATGATTAATAGCTTATAAGTATTGCTATATAGAACCACCATCAATGGTGTATGATACAGTCTTCCTCTTTTCAATAATAAAAAACAATAAACACCCCCCCCCCCCCGGTAAATCATGTTATAGATTTCATGGGCTTCAACATTTTCGCTCTTAAAAAAGAGGGAGAAACCCGTATGATTTAAAGCATTTTAATTTCCCCTTTGACAGTGTGCATTTCTGCATACTTTGCATTCTTCTTAATTGCATGTTTAGAAATCCGTTCAAGCAATCCGTTTATATCGACATTAATCCCAATTGTATAAGCGGTTTAGTGTTAAATGTTAGAATGTTAAGGGTTTTATTAAGCCATTTCGAGTGTCTGCATTTGATAGACAATCTGTATATAGTTCTATATAATTTGAAGCTATAATCTATGTTTAAGGAGCATCATATCATGACTTTGTAAGACTGCTATAGGCAAAAGATGAATTGTGTTGCATTGTAAATGAGAAATGTATATAACAGCTACAAATTATTTTTTTATGCATTTGTTGATGTTCTAAACATCTTTAAATATGGTTGTATTAGTTAAAACGCAATGTTGTCTTTGAGTTATTATTAAAAAAGTCCCCATAAAACAATTATATACCTAATATACTTATATACATAATATACTTAATGTTCATCACAGTGCATTGATCATCAACGAATCACAGAAATATAAAAGTTATCAAAATGACTTACCATGACTATTATGTTTTATTATGTGTTTTATTTTCCGTCTGCGAGCTCCGTAAGGTATTGCACCTTCTAGAAATGACAACCCAATAGGAAATGAAGCATCTGATGCGCCTCTTCGTATATGTTTTAGGTCTATACAATGCTGTCCTCGGTCAAACAATACATTTTATCGACCGATGATTCACTGGAGGGGACGTTCACATTGAGAGGCTGGTAGTGCACGTTCCAAAGATCGATATGTGATGTGCTTTGATGGGCAGTGTTCACAGACCAATTTCAGGGTAGACAGTTCACGCCTAGCTGAGAGAGAGAGGGAGAGAGAGAGAGAGAGAGAGGGAGGGAGAGAGAGAGAGAGAGTCATGGAACGGACCCTGAACAGTGAATGCAATGACGTCATACAAAAGACCCACGACAGAACAACACAAAGTCATCACGAAAGAAAATATTTATTTAATCGAAATGCATATAGCGCCTTTTCTATTGATGTGTAACTTACTGGCAATGACATGGAGAAATTTTCATGGTATACATGAAAGTTCCTGTATTTCCGTACGGATTCATCGGTTTACAGTAATGATGGGTATGAGGAAGGAGCAAGAATGTTAATAATTAAACATATTAAGACGACACATTCAACAAGTCAGATAATATGCAAAAGTATTTTAGTTTTGCCTTCTCCCCACTACCATTTTATCTCCCTCGCTCTCTTTTCTCCCCTCTCTCCAACCTTCTATACCTCACTCACCCCCTCTATTTCCAAACAAAATGCAAACACGTATTTTCAGGACTCCCTCTCTCTCTCTCTCTTCTTCCCCTCGTATTACCTTGTATCGCTCTGATATACTGCATTACTTCCTTTATCATCTTTTCAATAGTCGATTTCAATGTGTCTTTGATCAAAATCCACCTGCTACTTTCAAATGCGTACCCGCATTAATTTTGCTCTGGCGACATTTGCTTTGCGCTTGCTTTCGACAAAGTACTATGTTTAGCTTTAGGGTTACGACGGGTTTAGATTAGGTTTAGGCTTATAGGTTTAGGTTTAGGTTTAGGTTTAGATTTAAGTTTAGGTTTAGGCTTAAGTTTAGGTTTAGATTTAAGTTTAGGATTAGGTTTAGGTTTTTTAGGTTTAGGTTTAGGTATATGTTTAGATTTAGGTTAAGATTTAGGTTTAGGTATAGGTTTAGGTTTAGATAAGGTTTAAGTTTAGGTTTAAGTTTAGGTATAGATTTAGGTTTAGGTTTAGGTATAGGTTTAGGGTTACGTATAGGTATAGGTTTAGGTTTAGGTTTAGGTTTAGATTAGGTTCAGGTTTAGGTTTAGCTAACTATGTTTGGTCCGGGGTTGAATTTAGAAATTCGGTTAGTGCAGAAAATTGACCGCGGAGCAATTATTGTCGCCCGAGCATGCGTCGTAGCATCACTTCAATTTATTGTAGCAGTTGCAAGTAGGACGAATATACACATCAGATGGCGCTATATAAATGCAGAGCCTCTGAGGTAATGTGGAGTTGGCTCCGATTTGAGGATATTATATTTGAAGTTGGTTTTCACCTTTCTACTAAATATTTTTTCTCATTTTCTTCAGCGTGTTTCTTCCCAAGTTGCCTCTTTTTCGATATAGAAGTTTCTATATATAAATACTTCAATATTTACTTTTGTAAATAAAATGCAAATTCAGTTGAATACAAATAAGATATATAATTACTAATTATTTATCGTTGTTCCAGGACAGACACATGTGATGTGGAATAATATTGACATTTGCATTTGCATATACAGCCTTCTGTATCAATTTTCAACATTTCTCATTCCCCCAGTATGCTCTACCAGCGGCGTAGCTAAGGTTGGCATGAGCCCGAATCGCATGGAGAACAAAGGGGGGGGGGGGGGGGGGGGGGGGGGGTAAAGAAAAAATGAGAAAAGAAAGAAAGAAAATCAGAGAATGAAGACAAAAGTAAAAAGATGACAGAACTTCTCCCCCCCCCCCCCCCCCCCCCCCTGGCAAGACCATCCATCCGCCACTGGCCTCTATTTCCTCTTCTTCTTTTTTTTATCATCTTACTTTCCATAACCCTCTTCTTTAAAAAAAGACATATGTTTATTTTCTTCGCTTTTAACTCTGTCTTGAACTACTTATCTTCCCCTGCTCATGGCCCATCTTCTGTTTACAAAGTTTCGATTGTCTTTATCTTTCATTTTCCTTTTTATGATTCATTCGTTAGAATTGCTAGCAACCTAAATTTGCAAGCGCCCTTTATATTTTTTTCTTTTCCTATAGTACAATAATTTCAACACTACTAAATACATCACTTAAACTTATACACACGAATAAGACTTATTTTTCGGTGGCAACATGATTTAATGTAAGTGACAAAAATACATAAACATTTCTTCATAGCACAATATATTCCATATCTCATACACATGTATCGAATTAGTGAAATGACATTGTAAAATAATTTTAAACAACCCCCCCCCCCCCCAAAAAAAAAAAAAAAAAGAATACGAGATGAAGTGAACTGGATTTGAATGGGGGACTTAACCAAAAACTAGTTTTCATGCATCAAAATTTGCCTCTTTCCTTTTCAAGTGCCAGTGGAGACAAATAATTATATCTAGCTGATACGAGATACATGTACTTCAATAGTCAAAATCGAGATTACATTAATGGGTGGTTGCTAGGTTGGAATAAATTCGGACAGTCTTTAGTATCTGACCTGGCAACAGATTATGTAATCTGAATTCTATTCACCAAATACAATAAATCTTATAACGCGAAGACAAAACATGTACAACAGTTCGTATTAATACTGAGGAAGAAGTATGCTTTATTTTCTTTTAATGAATTTCGAAAATAACAGACCCCAATTTAAGGGGCTCTTTCGCGAGGCCTTGATATTATACTAATTAGTATTAACGTATTAAGTTCAGTATAGTTGTCTTTTTAGAATTAGAGTTGTAACTGGATTGCACCTTCTCAAAGATCATTACAAGAAGAAAAGAAAGTTTATCATCATAATTGCACCTCCACGTGCATTAAAGTATTCTGCAGAAATACTATGAAGACTCGACATACTATATTCTTCAACTTCTTTGGATTCGGCAGCTTTTTTTTTTCTTTGAGATAATAATTTATTCGACAGAAACTAATTTGCTCTCTTTAACAACAGATTCCGTTCGATAACACGCTCGATTTATCACCCTTATTATCATTATATTTCATTATTCAATTTGACTTGATGAAGATGATTTTCATTCTGTCTCAATTTATCCTATAACTAAAGTTTCACCATGTATAGTGCTGAATTTGATTTCGGTTACTTGATTAAATCGTAAACAACGAACTTCCGCACTTCCAGTGTATCTATTCCTTTCAATTAAAAGTTAATCGGTCATGTAGAAAATTATTACACAACACACTCCCATAATCACTTACCTGAGACATTAATACGAACAATAAATATTTGTATTTGGCAACAGCGTTACTTCCAAATAATGCTTAGTAAATCATTACATGTTATCATCCCGAATATTTCCACTATATGGGGTTGCTTTGGAACCAAGAGTTTCATAAAAAAATAATTATAACATGGTCTCTAATAAAACCTGGGAAATAAAATAAACTTTATTATTAATGGTAGGACATAAAGCATCCTCAACTTTTTTGCTGTCATTCGTTGGCTTGGCTTTTAAAATATTTTATCTTATTAAGTTTGCAAATCTAATCCTATATAGTGCATGATATAAAGAACTATGACATAGCATTATTCAATTTTTATAATCCTTTTTGCAAGGAGGTGGTGTGCTGAGATCGTTTGAATATGGTGCTGTTTTGACATTTTTTTTCTTTCTTAAACCCTGATTAAACTAAGTAGGCACACTGCCCATGTTCCATAAAGTGCAAACGTTATTTATCTGTCACATTAAATTGCAATGTAAAAATACAATTTCATAACGATGACATGTCTATACACTGAACCTTTTGAAGATCAAGAATATAATGCTGAAAACTCAGTTCAAGTATACCAGCATCATTTAATGCACGAATATCACGCCCTTTGCAAAAGATGAGTCATTTGCTAACGTTGGGCTGCGTCATCGGCTTGCAAGGATTTTGACGTGCCCTGTGAGAGGGACATCTTGCAAGAAATGCAACATCAAAAGCCCGACTCACACAAGGCGTCATTTGCCGACGTCAGGAACGCGACAGTGAGTTGTACGGTCTCTTTCGAGTCATGGAAGAGTGATATAGTTAAAAACAGTGATTGCAAAATAATCAGTGCAAACAATACTTTGAATAAGTGGCGTATGGGTTGATTAATTTTACAGGCTTGATTAGCGCAGGTACTGACGCAACTGAAATGACGCCTCGTGTGAACCGAGCATATAACACTGCGTTGAATGACTGACGCATGGACTAGGTGCATTCATACACTTGATCATATCAGCGTATGTAATGACGCAATCGCAATGACGCTTCGTATTATAGCATTGGAACCCCAAATTGTCACATGCATGTCTACAGTTAAAAAGTAAGTGTCTCAGTTCATGATGCAAGACTCGTACGTGGGCACCATGTACTTGATGTTAATGAACGCATCGGGTCCGCCATATCTCTCAAACACCTCCAAGGTCTCGTTCACGAGATCGCCCACGTTCTCACCCTTCCACTGGTCATATTCGATGCCGTCCCCGATGTTCTTGTTCCTGTTCTTGAAGAGGTTCATCACGGGTAAGATCTGGCGGTAGTATGGCACCAGGGCCTCGCCCACCACATGCTGGTCACACAACACCAGGGTTTTGAGTAAGCGCATCGTGGCACAGACCACTTCTACGTTTTTCGTCTGTGACAGTACATTGAAAAAGAAAACAAACAGAACATAATCCTATTGATATAAAATGCTTTAAAAGTCATTACCATCCTCAAATCTTACGAACCAAATTAGTTTTAGACTTTTAGGGTTAAAATACCAACATGAGTAAAAAGAAAAAGCGTCCGATAGGGCAAGCTGGCAGGGAGCACTTTGTCCCTTAATGATTCCGGAACTATAAACTGTACTTGCTTTGTGGAGCGTTTTATTTCAATTAATTCGTCCCCCCCCCCAGTATCTTAGATAGACGCATCTTGTAACAGACAATGCGGTGAAGGGCCTAATATTTTTAATATGAGGTTGAGTGACTGATTGTGTAGAAGAACATGAGTATCCAACTATAGTTTTGGGGAACTGTATAGCCTACAGTCTTGTATTCAATGTCACCCTATAGGGTTGTTTTGCCATCAATAAAAAGAGTACACTGCACTAGAACTATTGAAATAGAACCGAATTGCAACAAAGAAAAAACAACAACAACAATGTAACTGAATTAAAAATCAAGTAATTGAATCAGGGACGAGTATAATTACAAAATAATAATATTTCTTTCCAGGTCAAAGTTCACTGCCATGATGTTACTTCCGAGAACCAATGACAAAGGAGTATTTGAGTCACCAGTAGTGTATGAGAGCATCTCTATGGATGGAATCCTCCTTTCATACATTAGTTGTTTCTATGCCAGGTAAACATCTAATAAGCTTTCCATCGAGATCAACTCTTACATGTCTATTGAATATTGTGAGAAATACGTAAATTAATAATGAAATTACCTGAAGTGCTTTTTTAATGGGCAGGATGAGCTGGGGGATGACGGGAAGGACTTTGTGACCTCCGTGGGTCAACATGTCATGGACCCCCTGCCGAGCAAAGAAGCTGTATGGATGACGTGTCTCCGACAGACCATCAAAGAACAAAGGAAGGTAATGATGAAAGTCCAGCTTCTCAATCTCCACCTAGTATTGTAAGAATGTGTAAAAAATATAATCTGTTAAAAGTTATTTTACAAAATGCATAAAATAATGGTTTCAAAATATATCTTTTTTGAAACCTTTTGGGGAACGGGTTTTAAAAAAATGCATAGAAGCAAGAGTAGGCCAGTCGCATCGATCTCGACCCGAACCAGCATTTAAAAATGCACGTGACAACTGAACTACCAGTGAGAGAGATCTCAATGACGAAAATTAAATGCACTCTGACTAGAAACTAATAACTTGAAATGCTTGATGATGAATATTTCCACAGACCACAGGAATTTTGAGAGCTAAGTAGAGGTTACCCGCCAGGCTGCCACACACACATGGAACAGGCAGAATTATTACGGAATTATCATTCAAGGTTTACATTCTCGGGGAAAGGCATTTCATATTATATTCAACCCAAAAAGTTAGTTCTCCCCTGACACTTTTTAATATAACTCGAGAAATATTTGATGACATTTGTTCATTCAAAAAGCACAGTATGCAGCTTGTCCTTTTGATTGCAGTCAGTAAACAAAAAATTGCACATCGTAATCCCATTCAGAGTGTACATTGTGTACTCTATTCACTTCTTTTGTTTATGCACAGGCGCATAACTTGTAATTCAAATTCATGAAACTGGATGGAAAATAGTGACTTTGAGTGCAGTTTCATTCATGATTTTGAATTATCCGTCTTTACATGATCAAAAGGTGAAAAGAATTGAAATGAGTGTGCACGTGTAAACCCTGCATTGCATGATGAAACTTTTTTCAAAGTTGTACCGACTGCAATAAAACCACAAATTCATTATAACAACCTAATTAATCGTTATCAAATAACCAATGAAAATGCAGATCAGAAAATTCTGCAAATTTCATCTATTATTTCTCGAGTAATATCAAAAAGCGTCATGGGAGAACTTACGTATTTTTATGGTTGAATATGTCTTATCAATTATTTAGAGAGTATATGTTTTCTCTTGAAAACTGAAACTCATTACTGATATCACAACACATTGAGGCATTGCAAAGCGCGGGGGAAGAAAAACACGTATTTTGCATGTTTTGTTCACGTCTAATGTACGGTCGCCTTCTCACACACAATGCCCTAATTGTCACAGCGGGAATCATGGTTAAAGCAGTTACCATGGAGATGGTGCAGAATTTCTAATCAGATCGCAGCTGGAATGATTACTCTCGTATTTTTTTTCCTACGGTTTCATCATTATGTTTGAACAAATACGTTACTATGTGTGTCAGCGGTTTTCCAGAAGAAAAAAAATGTATTGTAAATATTATAAGAATAATCTTAGTTTTTGCAGGAAGTGTGAAATGACATCTTTCGAAGTCAACATTTGTGATCAGAGATCCATGAATATGTATGAAGTAATTAAAGGACACTGGAATGAATATTACGAATGCAAAGAAGAAGAAGAAGAAAATCAATATAGATAGTAACATTATAGTTCAACTATTGTTTAACATTTCGTTTGCCTTCAACATTGAGTTTTACCTAACAAAGAAAGTGATAATTGATAAATAATAACAATGACGATAATAATAATAAAAAATAATAATAAAACAAATAATAATAACAACAATAATAACTGTTTTTTTTAATATAGTGCTTTCCAAACAAGTAACTGACCAAGGTGTATTACCCCGGTCATTGGATTCAATCCTGCTTTAATTTCGATTCTCTACTTTCAGTGCACATTCTCCACTCTTTTTGGGAGCATTCCAGTCTGGTAGCCATTTTACAAGCCCACAAGCCCACGTTCGAAGCCTACCGGGTGCCCATTTAACAGCTGGGGGAGAGAAACAATGTAGATAAGAAGCCATGCTCAATGACATAAGTACCATGCCGTGATTCGAACCCAAGACCTTTGCATCCCAATCAAGTGATTTAACCACTCGACTACGACACCTCTTAAGTTTAGATAAGAGATAATTGAATTATACTATGCTCGCGATGTCATGATATTTATACAATGAAAATAATAATTGCATTACAATAAAACATGACAAACAATTACCACCAAATTAGTAGGCAGTCATTACGTGTACATGGAAAGCAATTAGTCTAAAAAGCTAATCTTTGCTCACGCATGCTCAGGGATAACATGAAACCAGGATGCATTTGACATTATTTGTTTTGAATATTTACAATATTTTAGTTTATAAAACAATTGATGAACGTGTAGTGAATTTATTCGAGCGACGCCATATTCCTACCACACTATTTCCCATCATAATTATCCCCCACATGTACTAAAACATATGAATTCGACATAGTCCATAATTATCCTTTTTCTTTATATCACAATCATGGTTTTAAATGAAAAAAAAATCTTGCAAAACATTTTTCGTTTAATGAACACTACGAGGAAATATACTAAAGTAAATGAAAACTTAGATGAACATATCAAACAAGGATGTTCGACTTCTAGTCTGAAAAATGGATGAGGAAATATAATGTTACATGTATATATCAACTTGTCACATATGACCATATTGTAAGCTGGGCATGCTGGGTTTATGTTGGAATCAGATTTAACAAAATAATATCTTATTAAGATTATAAATTTCGATGAATTTACTACAGAGTTTTGGATCTATGTATCATGGTGATTCTACATCTCCGTTAGATAAGATATAAAATGATAACAATACTGACCTTCCACGCTATCTTGTTATGACTCGTGTCATGTTCGACCATGATAGGAAAATCGCCTCTTTTGTAGAATTTGCTGAATTCGGATGGTTGCGTGTGCTTTTCCTGAAACGCACCAGCCTTGGGCGGGGGTTTTACGACAGCATTATCCCTCCTAGAAAGCGGGGAGAACGCCGTGGCTTGAACCGTCTTCCCCGTGATGCCGCCATTGAATAATTGTGTAGCAGTCTTTTTCGCGCCATTTTGCCGTGTCGTCTGCGAGCAAGGGGAAGGTGATGCACGATGTTCCGATTTCCAAGGATGCGTTGTGACTTCTGATGTAGTGCCGTTCACTATGCGTATAGCTCGAGTCGACATATTTGCAAGATTTGAATAATAGATAATAATCTCTCGGATTTAACAAGTAAATGTCTTAGAAATGCCTGAAAACGGTGCTTTATCAATTTATACGACAGCCTTGTATCAAGTTGTATGATGTAAATCACGGCTAAACGATGTGTTGAGGAGCTTTCGCCGTAATACTCGTAATCTGCGGCTCGCTTGTGTGTCCGAAAGTTACGTTGCTGGGGATACACTGGCGAATGCTTGCATCTGATAGCGAAATTACATGTGTTCTTCTACAAGCTAGTGCACTGTGTATATGCTGCTACTGCAATGCTAGCTGCTATGCATTTACCTTTTGCTAGCAACTAATCTGTGCTATGCTATACCCCCTCCGGTTAGTGTTTGTTGTGAAGACTGTACCATAGAAACGACCTCATATTGCAAACACACTTCTCTCTCATACACTCTCTTGTACATAATTATATTTGATTTAGTCCTTATTAATTCAAATAAATGTGATAATATCAAAGTATATGATTTCACACGTCTAGTAAATTGACCCTTGTCCGATGTTGTGTATCCTGTTTGTTTTCATGAGAAATGTAAATGATATCTGATGTTTGCTTAGTTTGTATTCCAAGGAGATAAGTAAAGTATATTATGACACAATATGAAATTTAAAAATAGTATAAAAGATTACAGAAGCGATTATTCTCTTTCCTTTTTCTTGTTGATGTGTTGGCAATACTGCCATTCTCCCCATATAAAACATATATAGAAATACTTTTAAAATTTCTTTTAAAATTATTGACCATTCATTAAAAAAAATTTGTTTAATGCTTTCCTTGGATTATTTTATTCTTCTCTTGTATCTGTACTTTCTACCTTTTTCTACTCTACAGAGTACATTTGGCGCATTATAAAATTATAAGAATTATTGCTATCATTAAGCTTCATGAGATTTATTCTCAATATTAAAAAACTAAGATAACGGAAAGGTAAGCAGTCACTAGTCACTGGCAATTACATGCAATATTGATTTGATCATCTAGCACTTTTTAATCATATTTCCCCCATTTTAATTCAGGATAAGACAATGATAACACTATAGGATTTCCCGCCCAATTTCATCAGAGTTGCATTCGAATTCATGAATAGGCAGGCGTTCAAGTTCAAACGATTTTCGTCAACTCTCTGTTCTTATGGTTCATTTTCATTCCTTGAGCATTCAATTTCGTTTTATATCATTCCTTTTAAAGTTTAGGCCTATTTCATTAAATTTAGACAGAAATCCATTCAGTTTTACCATTGGCGGATCCAGGGGGGCACTTCCTGCCCGTGTCCCCCCCCCCCCCCTTTGGAAGAAAAGTATGCATTTTGACCATAGACGAGCCGCCATTTTCCCTATTGTGCCCCCCTTTTAGAATGATGACTTTTTTTTGCTTGTCAGAGAATTATGGAGGGAGACTGGACCCCCATAACCTCCACCCCCCCCCCCCCCTACTGAGCAAATTTTTGGAGGTCTGGCGAAAAAAAAAATCCGATTCAACGACGCGATCATTCAAATTCGAGCGAATTTGAATGATCACCGAGATCAACATTCCAAAATCTAACTACATGTAGTTCATTCAATTTAATTTTATTAGCATGCGATTTCATGATTTTCTCAGAGAAACGTGTAAAAAATTAAATTAAAAATGCACGTAAAATGCATTCAAATTCGCACTGACCTGATGAACGTTAAGGAATTCATATTCACGAATAGGCAAGCAATTATAGCATTTGGGCAGTGTTTTTCGTTACTGCTTATGTTCTTTGTAATCTGCATCTGTTTGAATAAATTATGCAACCTTTATGCACGATTTTGTTACTTTTTTGTATGCAGTTGCTTATCTATGAATGGCGCCCGGGGCAAAGATGAAGTTGCTTTAAGTGCAACTTGTGCAAGGGCAAGTGTCCCCTATAGTTTGAGGGAATCTTGCTGGTTGTCAATTGCTTCAGCCAACCTAATTCTGTCCGTATTCGAGATATTCATGCATGTACTCCCCTCGAGCCGCCGCCATAGTCATGTATAATAGTCATAGGAATTCATATTCACGAATAGGCAAGCAATTATAGCATTTGGGCAGTGTTTTTCGTTACTGCTTATGTTCTTTGTAATCTGCATCTGTTTGAATAAATTATGAAACCTTTATGCACGATTTTGTTACTTTTTTGTATGCAGTTGCTTATCTATGAATGGCGCCCGGGGCAAAGATGAAGTTACTTTAAGTGCAACTTGTGCAAGGGCAAGTGTCCCCTATAGTTCGAGGGAATCTTGCTGGTTGTCAATTGCTTCAGCCAACCTAATTCTGTCCGTATTCGAGATATTCATGTACTCTCCTCGAGCCGCCGCCATAGTCATGTATAAATGAATTGTATGCAGGCCCTTATAGGAGCCGGGGGTGCTGGGGTGGTGCAGCACCCCCAGAATTGTTTGAGGGGTTGCACAGCACCTCTAGAAGGCTGAGGATGTGGGGGTGCTGTATAGCCAGCAAAATTCTGATTACTTTTTTTTGTTTTGTTTTGCTTGTCAGAGATTTGTGGAGTTAAAAAGAGACCCCAAAACGCTAAGGACCTTTTTCTTTTTTCCTTGTCATTTTTTGGGGTAAATTTCACAAAATCCTGGATCCGCCGCTGGCTGTAGAACCCCCAGTTTTCTATAGGGGACACTTGCCCTAAAGCAACTTCATCGTTTGCCCCGGGCGCCATTCATAGATAAGCAACTGCATACAAAAATAAATTTTAAAAATCTGCTCACAGCACCCCCAGTAACAAAATCGTTCACAGGGGCCTGATTGTAATATGTACGTGTATATGAAAGTGGAGTTATATGCATGAGCTGTTGCTTCGATGACGGTTTGTCAGAGGATTGAGAAAGTTCAATATAAGGCAAATGTCCCATTTCCAGGTGCATAAAGGTTGCATAATTTATTCAAACAGATGCAGATTACAAAGAACACAAGCAGTAACGAAAAACACTGCCCAAATGCTAAAAATGCTTGCCTATTCCATGTATTCGTGAATTTGAATTCCTTAACGTTCATCAGGTCAGTGCTGGTGCGAATTTGAATGCATTTTACGTGCATTTTTAATTTGAACGCGCTTTTTACACGTTTATGTGAGAAAATCATGAAATCGTATGCTAATAAAATTAAATTGAATGAACTAGTTAGCTTTTTGAATGTTGATCTCGGTGATCATTTAAATTCGTTCGAAATTGAATGATCGCATCGTTAAATCGGATGCAATTTGACGAAATTGGGCGGGAAAACCTATATTATAATAATTATCATAACTGTTGCTGACATTATACTTTAATACTGAAAGTGCATTGTGAAAGAAATGGTGAGAGCAAGAAACAATGTATAGGCTACATGAAGATCAGACTAAATGGGTTCAAAGATGGGTTTCTACAAATTTGCCTTTATTTGGTGTTCTTTTATCAAACCGACAGCATGCTCATTTTACATTATCGCATTATTCTTATTATCGTTATTATTCGCGGGGTAGAAGTGTTAATCCTCGTTAGTTTATTTGTCAAGACTCAAAACACCTTAGTGGTCTAATACTAGATGGAATCATGATTATGAAAGAATAGAAAGGCAGCAAGAAAGCAGAAGGGGTGGGAGAGAGAGAGAGAGAGAGAGAGAAAGAGGGAGGGGAGGAGGTAGGAGGGGGAGGGGACGCAACTGGCCCGTGACTTCTTCTTTATAACCTAAGTTGCATACATTAAGTTTAAAACCCGTTTTCAAGTTTTCGATCCAAAAGGCATCTGAAAATGTGATAAACTTGCTTATTCCTCTTTGTTATTACTTGTCAGAGAATTTTGTTTGTCAACAATATTTTTCAGAATTGTGTCCCTGAATAAAGGGGCTCTGTTACGAGAGAAGAATTGAGGGTGATTCCTCATATGATTTGCCAACACAACAACATGATTTGACTTTATGAGAAAAAAAAATCGCTAGTCAGTGGCACGAATCGCGTAGCCTACCTTGAATTGATGATCTCATATGGTAAACAAGCGGTTACTTAAGTCAGAATGTGTCAAGCTTTATGTTTAAATAAACATTCCTTTATCTGACAGTATATGATATAGGCTACATGTATCTACATATTTTCTTCTCATACAATCATGTAGTCCTACTACCCAAAGGGGAAAAAGATTTTATTCCCCTTAAGTTTAGTTAGAAATATAAGCAGAGATGCAATCAGTTACATAAAGAAAGTTTATCATGCATATGCAAAGACAATGTGAATAAATAAACAATCCGTTTTCGCTAAGTAATTTTAGATACATATCTCTTTACAGTAATGTTACGAAGTTTATTAAGCTACACTTTTACTATTCCTACTTATTTCGCATCAATATAGTGTTATGCGCCTAGCACTGGCGTAAATCCCGGGGGATGGGGGTATATACCCCCCCCCCCCACACACACACATTTAAGGGAAGGGGGATGGCCTGGACAAATATACCTTCCACTTTTCAATCAGATGTTGAAATTCTTTATAAAGCTATCATACCCGATGGTTAGAGTAGTAAAATTTCTGTTTGAAATGCTATTAAAAAACCAAAGGTAGAATTAGAAGGTCACAATAATTCCGATTTTATTTATCAAAATGTCTCACCAATGTCCATTACGTACATGTTTTCCATTGGTACAAATGAGGATACCCCGCCCCCCTCACACACACATCTACACTTATTATTATTATTATTATCATTATTATTATTATTATTATTATTATCAACATCATTATTATTATCATTATCTTTATTGTCATCGTTATTATTATTATTATTATTGTTGTTATTATTATTATTATTATTATTATTATTCTTATTATTATAATTATTATAATTATTATAATTATTATTATTATTATTATTATTATTATTATTATCACTATCATTATTCTTATCATCAATATATCAATATATCATTATCATAATTACTGATACCCCCTTTCCACCGAGGGCGAGACCGTGTTGAGGGACCCATTATCTCTCTCTCAACGGTCACGCCTTCTATATGGATAGGGGAAAGGGGGGTAATACAATAATCGTAATGGTTATCTGTATCGTCGATATTTTTTTTTTTTTGAAATGAAAAAGTCTGAAAATAAAAGTAATTACATCTTTTATAAACACTATATAATGTGTATTATAATGATATGCAAGAAGGATGGCAGAGTATGTGTGTGTTTGTGGGGGTGTAATCGCGCTCGAAAATTTCGACAAAAGATTTCGCTCATCCCCCACCACTCCTAGAAACGAATTTACGCCGTCACCTCGTATGATCTTGTATAAAATTTTCTCTTATATTACTAACCTTGTTCACATTTTGCTTCCGCTTCTGCGATACGGTTACGTCAACTACAAAAATATACGAATAAATCAATTTAACCAAATAACATTGATAATAATTTTCCTGCGTGGTTTCAGCTTGTTTTGCTCTAATGTGTTTGCTAATTGTATTGCATACATTTCCTAATTACGGTACTGATTATATAGTTACTAATTCAATCATAATAACTACTCCACTATTGTTACATTATTGTTTGCTTTCTTACTGTAATTGGTTATGCGTTATACATTTTGTTTATACTGTAAATTTTAACTTTTAAGCCCTTGACTTATGGCAACAACTTTTTTTAATTCACAGTGGCATAGCTTCGGTCCACCCATTGAGGTGGCACTAGTGCCGTGGTGTGTGTGTGTTTGTGGGGGGGGGGGGGGCACAGGTCTTTCCACGTGGATGAAGTGCGAGAGAACAAGGCCATGAGAGGATTTGGGATAGGTCGTAATCATCTTTACACGTTACCTTTCCGTCTCACGTTTTTTTCTTTCCCTGCTTCACCCTCCTTTTTATCATCATTCGGCGGGAGGCTGGGCATGCTCCCACGCGCCCCCTCCCGTGATGCTACGCCACTGGCAATCATAAAACGGATATCAAGAATTAACACCGTTTATTCGTTTTGGATGAAATCATTGGTCCTGATATTAATGGTCAGATTACGTTCTAATTCTTTCCAGAAATACTCCTGTCCTCTCACGTCCTCAGTCCAGTGTTGGGCGGGTCTGCCGTTAATGAGAAACAGCCTCACCAAGAAGGGTAGTTCTTCATCGCGGATGTCTTCGAGAAAGACCATGACAACGAATTCGGTCTGAGTATCACTCACGTGGTCAATGGCTGTACGGATCTTCAGCATGAACCAGCGATCGAGCACAGCGACTCTGCTGAGCGCGATGATGGTCTTGTAACTCCTGCTTACGGCGTAATCAACAGCATCAAAGTAATACATGCCAGGGATGAGGTCTTCGTCACCAAAGACATTCCTCTGAAACTGTGGAAGCCGTTCCTCAAGAATTGGTCTGAGTTGTTCGCGAATCCATTCTTCGTCATCGTCGTAGAAGATAATATTCAGGTCGAACTCGTAGTCATTCTGATCACGGGCGTCTCGAATCTCCATATACCTAGTGACTGTCAATTTTAAGAGAAAGAGTTTGTATCTCAGTTGCCATCGGTAGTGATGTACGACCCATACGATGACAAAGAAGCACACCATTACAACTGGAATCAAAGAGAAGATAGCTTTGTTCACTCGACAGAGCTCAGAGGGATCAAAATCAAGTAAAGATTTTCCACGAAGAGGAACCAGTGATGTTGACGAACAGAAAGTATATGTCTCGTTGACGAGGTTGATTGTTCCATTCAGCCATTTGAGAAGCCACTCTAGATCACATGTACAGACTATTGGGTTCATCGAAAGATCGATCAGTGAAAGAGAAGAATGGATTGGTTTAAACGTGTTTTGGTTTAGACCTGTTAGTTTGTTGTTTGCCAAGGAAAGAGTTGTAAGCTTTGGATTGTTCGAAAATATCACTTCATCAAGATAGGTTAAACTGTTTCCGTCAAGTTTAATGCTTATTATTTGCCCTAACCCTTTTAATAAATCAAACTGAAGTTGCTGCAGATTGTTACCTGATAAGATTAGCTTCAGAAGGGATCCCAAATCACTAAAGACAAGTGGGTGAAGGTTTGAAATTCCACAGTAGCCTAAACGAAGCTCTTGTAAACTTGATAGGTTCTTGAAGATCCCAGTTAAAAGGTCTGAGTTGTAACGATAAGTATTCTTACTCATATCCAAAATCGTAAGGTTAGACAATCCATCAAAGAGAGAGCTGTTTGCAGTTGAATTCCAGAGACTGCGGAACGGAAATTGCGACCTTTTCATGTCTAAGTGCACTATATTTCGTGAGTTTCGGAAGTCTATTCGTGGTTGTAAAGGTTGGAAAACAATTCTTTGCAGAAAAAGTGATTTTAATGCCGGGGTGTACAATTGCAAGTGCTTGATATTGCAATCTGACAAATCAATGGTTTGAATGTTATCAAGTCTTGAAAAGACGGTAAACTGCATGACAACAAGGCGCTTATTACTGTTCAAGTCTAAACGGGTTAAATTTCCCAAACCCAGAAATGAAAATTCCGAAATTTGTGTCAGTGCATTCATAGATAAGTCCAACTCGACTAGGTCTACATTCCAAGTAAGATTATGAGGATTTATATACTGCACTTGGTTAGAATCTAAGTCCAACACCTTTAAATTCTGCATTCCTTCAAAGAAGTTTGGTTCAATCGTAACTATATCGTTATAGCTGAGAGTAAGTCGATGGACTTGTGTCAAATTCGAGAAGCTGTAAGGATAGAGGACAATCATGTCGTTGAAAGATAAGTCAAGAACAGTGAGAGCATAATTCTGTAGTGGCTCAAAGAAATTTGTTGGGAATACACTCAAATTGCCTTCAAGAATTGTAAGCATTTCTATCTTTGAACATGATACCCCGATGAATAGGTTTCTCAACACCTCGTATGACAGAGTGTAGCACCCAACGACCAGAGACCGAACATGCAGTGATGCAATCACATTGGGATCAATCAGTTGTATGGGGTTTCCTGATAGGTCAAGAGTCTCGGTTTGACAGACAAAGGTAAAGGCTCCTTCCGTAATGTTTCTTATCATATTCCCAAAAAATCTGGCATGTAAACTCACTGTCCCACAAGAGCTGATATTAATGAAAGCGAGCTGATTATCCTCAAAAATAACTTCATGAAAATGTGGACTCCATTTAAGAGTGTCATTGGGGAGCGTTTTTAAGTTTGAGTTCGACAAAGCTAGAGATAACAGCTTTTTGGACCACTTGAATAAGCCTGTAGCTGGAAGCACAAGATGGGGGCAGATGCGCATTTTCAAGGACATTAAATTCTTGAGAGGGTAAAGCGCGGTGGGTTCTATGACCCTGATGTCGTTTTCAGAAAGGTCTTGGTAGGTAATCCGAGGGTATCTGTTGAACGATGTGCTCAACAGAGAAGTGATGTGATTGTGCGTTATGTCAAGGTTGGTAGTATCCTCAGGAAGATCCTGAGGAATCGTCTCGAGACCTCTGGAACTGCAATCAGCTTTCCTCTTTCGAAATTCATAATCGCATCCCGTGTGAGAATCTTCCAGATCTGAATTGAAGTAATTAGTCCCATCTCCTTTTAAACTCTGGATGAACAAGGGTACAAGAAGACAAGCTATGCCCAACGGAGGAAGGGACGAATGGAGTTTAAGAGCCATTATGTCCTGTCGCCGTCTGGAAATTAAATGATCTCAAGATTAAATTTACTTGAGCTAAAGTGAAGGTGACATAACTAGTCAAAGTTTTGTTGAATTGATGCAAAAGACCTTTATCATATTTCAAGGGAGAGGACAATGGGGCAATTTACCTCCCCTGACAATTTTTAACTATAAAAAATATTTATATAATTGAAGAAAAAAATCTATTTGGAAATTATTTGGCCATCATCAAGTTTGTCTTTAAATGGAAATTTTCTCTAAAATATTCTCATCGGTCGCACACCAGTATAGGCATAATGTTATGAATCCAAATTTGAAAATAACGACAGTAGTGGTCATGGAGCTACGCGATCTATTTCCTGTTAAGAAAGCCTAAGACTTTATAAACAGACAAAGAGACCGATTTATTTCAAAATTACAAGATGCTATATTAAAAGTAAACGAAATAAATCCAGGATTTTGGTTTACTTGCTCACACATAAAATTAGCGATTTTTATTTTTCTTTTGTTTTTTCCTTGCTGTTCTTTATTTGAATCAGAACAAGTAGAGGAAGGAATAACACTGTGTGTGGGTTTTTTTTTCACTTTTAATAATTCAATCATTTCAGCTTTGTTTGTATGTTCTTTCCCAAAGGAGCCTTTTGCCGATACCTAAACTCCTCCCACCCAAAACCAAACCAAGGTCCTAAAAAGATGCCCATAGCACAATAAGTATCTCCTCTCTAGCTCAAATGTTTTACCCCTCCTAGGTGTAAAGTCATGATATGCCACTGTTAAACACTACAAACCTACAAATAAAGGTCATGTAGAATAGAAACGAAATGTGATACCATTAGTCTCATTTTAATTTATTCGTTAGATTTGTAAATTTCTTGGACTTTCTGAAGCTTTTGCAATTATTTCCTTCTTCCTGTTTTTTCATGTTCTATTTGAAATACAAAGAAGCTCGAAGCTTCCGGAAATACATCGTTGTCTGCTTTCATTTTTCGTTTCAGTATATTCTTTTATTTCTTTCATTTCAATGAAACCAATATTCTGTACAAACATGAAAAAAAATATCATGGACAAGGTAATAATAATAATAATAATAATAGACAATTTATAACGCGCCATCTATCTAGGTAGCCTATTCCGAGGCGCGGAAGAGAGGAAATACATAGGTAAACAGAAAGCCTTACAATTCACAATTACACTTATCTTCATCACTACGTACTATACTCGATAATGTGCACAGTGGAAAGCAAGCATTCATGTTTTCCCCTCTCTTTCTTTCTCCCCTCCCCCTTCCCCTTCCCCTTCTCTCTCTCTCTCTCTCTCTTCTCTCTCCCTTCTCCCCTCTCCCTCCCTCTTCTCCCCTTCTCTCTCTCTCTCTCGCTCTCTCTTTTTCTCTCGCCCCCTCTCCGCTCCCTCTTTCTCACTCGCGCTCTCTCTCTCTCTCGATGCCCCTCCCCCTCTCTCTCCCCTCAACTGTGAAGATTTCATGTCCAACCAATCAATAATCGCATACTAACTTCATGCAGTTAGGGGAGAGCGGGGTGAACTAGGACTCGGGACAACTGGAATACCACCTCTGGCTCAAAAAACAACCGTTTATAAATTAGTTTGAATCCTACGAAAGGTGTTAACTATCAGTGTTCACAAATACATCCACAGCTATACTGCTTGTAGGTTTAATTTTCACTTTTTTAAAACCACTTTTATACATGTATTTTACAAGTACCACTTGGCTATCGTGAACACCCGCATACAGCAAGTCTTATATGACCGTATAATTTGCAATAATATTTTTAGCGATAAATACCATCACTAATATTTTGCAGGCACTTGTGTTTTTATTTTTGTACTATCGGGGTGAACTGCGACATCTTGTCCCTGTTCACCCCGGTTACTTTTTTGTTTATGGAAATGGAAAATGAGCTTTTATCAGTTATAATCCATAGACATATTACATGAAAATATCTTTGGGTCTACAGACAAATTGCAAAAAGTCATATTGGTCAGTTCCTTTTTACAGAACATTCATATTACTTCAGACAAATTTATGTGTAACCAAAAAAAAAAAAATAAATAAATAAATGTATAAATATTATGAACAAATATTTCTTTTTGCCCCCAAACCGTCGAAATATAGGTTTACAAAACGCTCATCATTTCATCCAATATTGTTTTTTTAATGGGCATGAATCTTTAAGTCAACTTTACAAGTGACGCTTATCAGCAACTCCCAGCACTTATTTTAGATAACTACCAGAAAAATTGATTTAGCATTTTCAAGAGTTTTGTCTCATTTCTCCCCGATTGTCCCACTTCACCCTATTATTGTCCTAGTTCACCTCCAAGGTGTCCCACTTCATCCCGTTCAAGTACCTAAATTTTAATAATTATTTGCATAAAAAATAAAAATATAGGGATTGTGTCAAATACCTTGTTTTGTGGCCTTCTTTTGATATTATTTAACATGTAAAATATGGAGAGGCTACAATGAATATTTTAGATGGTACAAAGCAAAGAGTGCCAAATCACAATTCTTGTCCCACTTCACCCGCTCTCCTCCCCCCCCCCCCCCCCGTGCATCACGCAGTATGTTATCATTTTCGTGACACTAGCTATTACAGTTACAGAGGTGTGGGGCACTTTCCCCTATCAAACTCGGCCCAAGCAACAAAAAAAAAAGAAGAAGAGTGGGGGTAGAGGAGAAGATGGAGAGAAAAATAGAGCAAGGGAGAGAGAGGGGAGAGGGAGGGAGAGAGATAGAGATAGATAGAGAGAGAGAGAGAGATGGGGAAGGGGGAGTGGTAAAGAAAGTGAGAGAGGGGAAAACATTTATTTTTAATTCAATTTAATTTGTTCTTTTTCTTTTTCTTTTCTTCTTTTTTTCCTTTCTCCCTCTCCCCACTAAAAAAATATATTTATATATAAATTTTTCTTTCGGTGAAAATCGGAAAAATGTAAAGTCGTATTGAAGCTGTACTTTCAGTAATATTGTACGAGGTATAATTCAAGTGCGGTACGGTAAGCTTAGATTTTATGTTACTATAATGATGTATGCACAAGTTAAAGTCGTACGAACTTCCACATGTTTTTTTACGCTATACATCCAAAAATAATCATCATTCTTTAATACCCTACAAGACATGCTAGCCACTATCACCTGCGAATAAGAACCCTCTTTGCCAATAAAACTTTCACAACTGGACCTAAACTTTGGAATTCCCTTCCCCAAAATATTACTGAAACTCCTAATAATCATACGTTCAAAAGAAAATTAAATCAACATCTCTTACTAACATACAAGGAAAACCAACCCTTCAAAAATATCCCGGATACAAGCCACACGCGAAAGTTTGATTCTGATCTCCCTCTTTGTTTGTTTTTTGTCCTTAGTTCGTTTTGGTTTTTTAAATGATTAATTCCCCTTTCTTATTCCCTTCCCTGATTTCATTTATTTTCCTCTATCAACCTGTCCCTCCCTCTCTGCTTCTTTATTTAGGTGAGTCTTTGTGTATTTATTTATTAAGTTAGTTAGTTAACGTAATCTATATGTAAAAAGAAACCCCAACAAACAGATTTTTGAATCATATATAATTATAATGATTTTAATTGGGAACATGCTTTTTACAAGCTCCGCTTCTTTGCTAGTTCCCTTTCGTTACCTTTTAGATTATTATTATTGCCAAGAAACAATTGAAACGTGTGTACACCTCTCTCTGATATAGCATTTATTTTAGAAAACGATATGTAAAACAAAGTTCATATGCATTATGTTTGAATGATGAGTTTCTTCTACAATGTAAATACTTAATATGATTTATGAATAGTATCGAAAAGTATATGAATCTTGAATCTTGAGTCTTGAATGTATAACTTATCTGTATTTCTTTACTCTACACATTATCCAGTAGTACGTAGTGATGAAGATAAGTGAAATTGTGAATTGTAAGACTTTCGGTTTACCTTGTCCATGATATTTTTTTTTCATGTTTGTACAGAATATTGGTTTCGTTGAAATGAAAGAAATAAAAGAATATACTCAAACGAAAAAATGAAAGCAGACAACGATGTATTTCCGGAAGCTTCAAGCTTCTTTGTATTTCAAGTAGGAAATAATTGCAAAAGCTTCAGAAAGTCCAAGAAATTTACAAATCTAACGAATAAATTAAAATGAGACTAATGGTATCACATTTCGTTTCGATTCTACATGACCTATATTTGTAGGTTTGCAGTGTTTAGCAGTGGCATATCATGACTTTAGCCCCAGGAGGGGTACAAAATTTGAGCTGGAGCGGAATACTTATTGTGCTATGGGCAGCTTTTTAGGACCTTGGGTATTGTTTTTTTTTTTTTTTTTTTGTTTTGTTTTTTTTTTTTGGGGGGGGGGGAGCTATATATAGGTATCGGCAAAAGAGTCATTTGGGAAACAACATATATGTACAAACAAGCTGAAATGGAGGAACTAAAAGCTTAAATTTTAAAACAACAACAAAACAGGGTTATTCCTTTCTCTACTGGTTATGATTCAAATAAAGAACAACAATAACAAAAGAAATGTGTGAGCAAGTGAACCTAAATCTTGGATTTATTTCGTTAACTTTACAGCATCTTGTAATTTTTTTAATTCATTTTTTTAATAACGCCATAGGTTTTCTTCACAGGACATAGATCATCCCGTACCTACATTACCACCACTGGCGTAATTTTCAAATTTTGTATTTCATAACATTATGCTCAACATCGGGCCTACTGGTGTGAGACAGAGCAGAAAATTTCTTTTTTTCATGGTTAAAATTTGTCAGAGGAGGTAAATTGCCCCATTGGCCTCTCCCTTGAAATACGATAGAGGTCTTTTGCATCATGTGATCAATTCAACAAAACTTTGACTAGTTATGTCGTCTTCACTTTAGCTCAAGGAAATGTTATCTTGTGATCAGTTAATTTCCAGACGGCGACAGGACATAATGGCTCTTAAACTCCGTTCGTCTCTTCCTCCGCTGGGCATAGCTTGTCTTCTTGTACCTTTGTTCATCCAGAGTTTAAAAGGAGATGGGACTAATTACTTCAATTCCGATCTGGAAGGCTCTCACACGGGATGCGATTATGACTTTCCAAAGAGGAAAGCTGATTGCAGTTCCAGAGGTCTCGAGACGATTCCTCAGGATCTTCCTGAGGGTACTGAGAAACTTGATATAACGAAAAATCAGGTATCTTCTCTGTTGAGCACCTCGTTTAAAAGATACCCTCGGATTACCTACCTAGACCTTTCTGAAAACGACATCAGGGTCATAGAACCCACCGCGTTTTACCCTCTCAAGAATTTAATGTCCTTGAAAATATGTATCTGCCCCCATCTTGTGCTTCCAGCTACAGGCTTATTCAAGTGGTCCAAAAAGCTGTTATCTCTAGCTTTGTCGAACTCAAACTTAAAAACGCTCCCCAATGACACTCTTAAATGGAGTCAACATTTTCATGACGTTAGTTTTAAGGATAATCAACTCGCTTTCATTAATATCAGCTCTTGTGGGACAGAGAGTTTATATGCCAACTTTTTGGGGAATATGATAAGAAACATTACGGAAGGAGCCTTTACCTTTGTCTGTCAAACCGAGACTCTTGACCTATCAGGAAACCCCATACAACTGATTGATCCCAATGTGATTGCATCACTGCATGTTCGGTCTCTGGTCGTTGGGTACTACACTCTGTCATACGAGGTGTTGAGAAACCTACTCATCGGGGTATCACGTTCAAAGATAGAAATGCTCACAATTCTTGGAGGCCATTTGAGTGTATTCCCAACAAATTTCTTTGAGCCACTACAGGGTTATGCTCTCACTGTTCTTGACTTATCTTTCAACGACATGATTGTCCTCTATCCTTACACCTTCTCGAATTTGTCACAAGTCCATCGACTTATTCTCAGCTATAACGATATAGTTACGGTTGAACCAAACTTCTTTGAAGGAATGCAGAATTTAAAGGTGCTGGACTTAGATTCTAACCAAGTGAAGTATATAAATCCTCATAGTCTTACTTGGAATGTAGACCTAGTCGAGTTGGACTTATCTTTGAATGCACTGACACAAATTTCGGAATTTTCATTTCTGGGTTTGGGAAATTTAACCCGTTTAGACTTGAACCGGAATAACCGCCTTGCTGTCCTACAGTTTACCGTCTTTTCAGGACTTGATAACATTCAAACCATTGATTTGTCATATTGCAATATCAAGCACTTGCAATTGTACACCCCGGCATTAAAATCACTTTTTCTGCTAGGAATTTTTTCCTTTGGTAAACCTTTAGAACCAGGAATAACCTTTCTAAACGCACGAAATATGATACACTTGGACATGAAAGAGTCGCCAATTCTATTCAGCAGTCTCTGGAATTCAACTGCAAACAGCTCTCTCTTTGATGGACTGTTTAACCTTACGATTTTGGATATGAGTATGAATCCTTATCGTTTCAACTCAGACCTTTTACCTGGGACCTTCAAGAACCTATCAAGTTTACGAGAGCTTCGTTTAGACTACTGTGGAATTTCAAACCTTCACCCACTTGTCTTTAGAGATTTGGAATCACTTCTTAAGCTGAACTTATCAGGTAACGATCTGCAGCAACTTCATTTTGATTTATTGACAGGGTTAGGGCAAATAACAAGCATGAAACTTGACGGAAACGGTTTAACCTATCTTGATGAAGTGATATTTTCGAACAATCCAAAGCTTACAACTCTTTCCTTGGCAAACAACAAACTAACAGGTCTAAACCAAAGCACGTTTAAACCAATCTATTCTTCTCTTTCACTGATCGATCTTTCGATGAACCCAATAGTCTGTACATGTGATCTAGAGTGGCTTGTCAAATGGCTGAATGGAACAATCAACCTCGTCAACGAGACACATACTCTCTGTTCGTCAACATCACTGGTTCCTCTTCGTAGAAAACCTTTACTTGATTTTGATCCCTCTGAGCTCTGTCGAGTGAACAAAGCTATCTTCTCTTTGATTCCAGTTGTCATGGTTTGCTTCTTTTTCATCGTATGGGTCGTACATCACTACCGATGGCAGCTGAGATACAAACTCTTTCTCTTAAAATTGGCAGTCACTGGGTATAGGGAGATTCGAGACGCCCGTGATCACAATGACTACGACTTCGACTTGAATGTAATCTTCTACGACGACGATGAAGGATGGATTCGCGAACAACTCAGACCGACTCTTGAGGAACGGCTTCCACAATTTCAGAGGAATGTCTTTGGTGACGAAGGCCTCAACCCTGGCATGTATTACTTTGATGCTGTTGATTACGCCGTAAGCAGGAGTTACAAGACCATCATCGCGCTAAGCAGAGTCGCTCTGCGCGATCGCTGGTTCATGCTGAAGTTCCGTACGGCCATGGACCACGTGCTTGATACTCAGACCGAATTCGTTGTCGCTATCTTTCTCGAAGACATCCGCTATGAGGAATTACCCTTCTTGGCCAGGCTGTTTCTCAGTGACGGCAGACCCTTCCTACACTGGACAGAGGACGTGAGAGGACAAGAGTATTTCTGGAAAGAATTGGAACGTAACCTGACAATTAATCTGAAGACCAATGATTTCATCCCAAACGAATAAACGGTCTAAAAACTCGATATCCGTTTTATGATTGCCATTGGCGTAGCGACATTGGGGGGGGGGGGGGGACAAGAGCGTGTCCAACCTCCCATCGAATGATGATGAAAAGGAGGGGGAAGCAGGGAAAGAAAAAAGTGGGAGGGAAAAGTAACGTGTAAAAGCGAAGATACGACCTATATCCCAAACCCTCCCATGGCCCTGTTCTCTCGCACTTCATCCACCTAGAAAGACCGACCCCCGACCCCCCCCCCACCCCCCCAACACACACTCACAATGACACCAGTGCCACCTCAATGGCTGCACCGACGCTATGCCACTATTAATAACGACGTGTTTGTAGCCATCAGTCAAGTGTTTAAAGCAATACAGCATAAACAAAATGTATACATTATGTATGTTAGATAGGTGCATAACACGATATTGATATGAAATAAATAGGAATAGTATAGGTTTTCCCGCCCAATTTCATCAGAGTTGCATTTGAATTCACGAATAAGCGTTCAAATTCAATCTATTTTTGTAAGTTCTCTGCTCCCATGGTTCATTTTGATACGTTGAGCATTCAATTAGACTTTACGTCATTCCTTTTAATTGTTATTTCGTTCAATTTAGAGGCAAATTCATTCGATTTAAAGGCGCGAAATTGTCATTCAATTTCGAGCCAGCTGGATAGACGTTCAATTTCGTCCCAATTACACACAGATAAATATTTACTTAATATTTCATTATGTAAACTTCCTTTTGTAAAATTTTTACTTAATATATGTAAAATTGTCTCAAATGAATGTTTTATGTAGTATTTTACTAAATATTTGTAATGAATTACATTTCGCATATAATGTGTCATGCAAAATGTAAAAATTTATCTAACATTTACTTAGCACTATTTAAGTAAAATTCATTTTGCAAAAGAAATGCCTATTATGTAAAATGTGTTAAGTACAAGTATTTTTTAAGGGGATTTTATCATGCAGATGTTATAAGTCATCATTAAGTGAAATGTTTTGTAAACTATTGTGTATAAAATACATTTTACGAATGTCAGTTGACATTAACATGATTTTGATACACAGTTATGTAAAACTGACTGAACAAATCTTGCAAAATAACGCTGTAAGATATTTCTTCATAAAGATTTTTGCAATATTGCCCTTTTCGTTAAGTTTATTTAACATGCACAATGTAATTTGTCGTCATTAAGTAAAAATGTTTTGCAAACGGTTTTGTAAAAAATGCATTTTCGTATTTTCCCCTCAATATTGGGGGAAACACTTATATGAATATTCATGAATTTTCAGTAGCGTATGGTTTGGGGTGGCCCGATTTTAATAACTGTTACCAAATGCATAAAATATTATAATGGGTATATAAGAGCTTGCACTAGACTGTACCAGCTGGATAGGTTAGGGTTAGGATTGATTAGAAAGACATATCAAGCAGGTTTATTTTTTTTTACCTGGGTTGGAGGAAAAACAATTGGGCAACTGAATTTGCCCAACCACATAATACATGTGTAGAATTGTTTGTTAGGTAAATTTTACACATGAATTTTAAGTACCTATATTTAACATGACATTTTACATAATTATCGTTGACTATTTTGTTAGCTAAAATTTACATAAGTTCCTATTTAACAAAACAATTTACATAATTTTGGTAAAATATTTTGTTAAGTAAATTTTACAAAAAAGTTATGGAGTTCCTATTTAATATAATTTTTTACATAATTTTTGTAAAACATTTTGTTAAGTAAATTTTACAAAAAAGTTATGGAGTTCCTATTTAACAAAACAATTTACATAAGTTTTGTAAAAATTTCTGTCTGTGTACCGATTTCAATTTCATTTACAGGCACACACCTTCACACTTTAAGCATTCGAATTCATTTAACATTAACAAGTTCTGTAGTTCTATGTCATTCTTACATTTCACACGTCATATTCACGTTTTCACTGATTTTATTGATGTACGTGTAATTTCCCTTTCATTGTGAAGGCTTAATTTTAAACAATATATTTTAATCATATTTTATAATCATATTTCTTTTCTTTCTAATCCTTTCTTCCAGTTTGACTTTATTTCCTTAGAGTATAAATGTGAGACTTATACAGAATGATTAAAACCCAGAGTTTATATATATGAATTTCTTTCTTACAGATTGTGCATTAAGTTACGTTTTGGGTTTGGTGCATGTTACATTACATCGGGGAATTCTTTCTTTACATATATATTCATAAATGTTGATGGATGGTCTCTTAGTCTCTTCAGCCCTCAATCTGTTGACGCGGGTGTAATAGCGTCAATGTTCTGGAGAGCAGCATCTCTGAGGATGTTACAGCGCCATTGCTGTAGGTTGACCCCTGCGTCTTCAGCTGCCTGTCTGTCCCCAAAACGACGCTGCCACGCTGGCTGTGCCAAGGTCCTCTTCACGGCGGCCTTGAAGGTGGAGTGAGCCATTTCCGTCATGTTGAGGAAAGGGGAGTACGGAGGAAGGAGCTTCGTCTGAATGATGGGGTTAGCTCCGTTGGGTAGCTGGGCTCGAACATGAGGTCTGGCGTTGTCGTATATGAGGAAGATAGGATCATCGGCCGGGAACAACTGGTTGCATTCGGCAACGGTTTCAGCGAGGAAGTCCTCGAATCTCTCTCTGGTAACGGTCTCAAATGCGATTCTGTGGTGGACAAGATCAGACCAATGGCAGGGGACACCGCGAAGGTCACGTTGCAATTGCGACCTCGCTGGCCGTGTACGACCCTCCTAGCCGGAACACCCTTTGGAGCCCTCCCTCGTGTACGACGGGTCCAGATGTTGTAACCTGTTTCATCGATAAATACCGAGTTTCCCACAACGCCGTATTCGAGAAACCATTCAGCATACTCCAGTCGTTGGTCTAATGTCCGAGCGGTGTTCCTGGCATCTGGGACGTCCTCTGCCATCTTCATTGTATAGAACATTCCATCCAGTGCTCTGGCTATAGATGAGGTTGAAACTGCGGTCAGGGAGGTTATTCTCAAGACTCTCCTTCATATGTCGAAGCGTTATCGTCTAGGATGTTCTCCAAGTGGTTGCGCATATCCTCATCCATTTTCAGATTTCGAGCCCCACCCCTCGGAAGCTTGTGGACCCTCCCCGTGTCCACATACGTCGACACAATCGATCTTGCCGTAGACCTGTTTATACCTAGAGTGTCGGCCAGTTCTAGGTAGTCTTGATGGTTGTCAAATGCTTCAGCCAACCTAGCTCTGTCCGTATTCGAGATATTCATATACTGTCCTCGAGCCACCGCCATATTCGTGTATAAATGAATGTAGCGCTGTATGAAAGTGAAGTATAGGAGCTGTTGCTTCGATGATGGTTTGTCAGAGGAATGAAAAATTCGCTATAAGTCATAGGTTCCATTTTACGGTAATTTACATTTGCATGATTTATTCAAACAGATGGAAATGAAAATGAACATAAGGAAAGGAGTAACAAAAAAGACTGCCTTCATACCGTAAATGTTTGCCTATTAATGAATTTGAATGTCTTAACGCTCACAAGTGGGATATCCACGCGAATTTGAATGCCTCCTGTGCGCATCTCTAATTAGAACGCGGTTTTTACACGTTTGTATGAAATAATCATGAAATCGCTTGCTCACAAAATTAAATTAAATGACGGTTTTAGTTATTTGAATGCTGATCTCCTTGTTCGTTCAAATTCGCTCGAAATTGAATGACGTTTCGTTAAGTTGATTGCAATTTTGACGAAATTGGGCGGGAAAACCTATAATAGTATAGCTTTAAACTTCGTAATATTGCTGTAAAGAAAAATGTATCTAGTATCAGGGGCGGATCCAGGATTGAGTAAAAGAGGGGGCACAAAAATGAAAGTTTGTCAAAAAGGTAGACCCGTATTTTTTTGGTCTCGCCAGCTTCTCCAAAATTCGCTCAGCGTGGGGAGGGGCGGGGGGGGGGGGGAATCCCTCAGTAAGGGGTTATGGGGCCCAGTTTCCCTCGATAATTCCCTGATAAGCAAAAAACAAAACAAAACAAAAAAAAAAGGTCCTCAGACTAAAAAGGGGGGCACAATCGAGAAAATGGCGGATCGTCTATGGTCAAAATTCATACTTCTCTTCCAAAAGGGGGGGGGGGGCACGGGCCGGCTGTGCCCCCCCCCCCCCTGGATCCGCCACTGTCTAGTATTACTTAACAGATTGTGTATTTATTTACATGTATATGCATAATTCTGAACAATAAACTTTCTTAATGTAGCTGATCGCATCTCTGTTTATATTTATAATTAAACTTAAGGGGACTAAAAGCTTTTCCTCCTTTGTGTAGTAGGACTACATGTATGAGAATGAAATATGTAAATTCATGTAAGCTATATCATACTGTTAGATACAAGAATGCTTTATTTAAACATAAAGCTCGACACATTCCGGCTTTAAGAACGTTTCCTTTACCTTATTCAATCATTAATTGAAGGTGGCCTACGATAATATTCTTACCACGATTTTTTTCTTTTTCCTAAAGTCAAATCATGATGTCATGTTTGGCAAATCATATTTGGGGAATCGCCCCCCTCCCTCCATTCCCCTCCCGGAACGCAGCTCCTTTATCTGAATAATTCAGGATTCAGGATTTCGTTTGAAAAGGGGGGGGGGGGCACAATTCCGAAATATATCGTTGACAAGCAAAATTTTCTGGCAAGTAATGAAAAAAAATAAAAAGCAGTTTATCATATTTTCAGTTTCTTTTTGGATCGAAAATTTGAAAGGGGTTTCATACGTAATCCATGTATGCAACTTACGTTTTAAGAAAGAGGGCACGAGCCAGTTGTGTCCCCCCCCCCCCCTCCCCCGCCAAATCGGGGAGTGCCTTTATTTGAACAAGATTAAATAAATGAATTGAAAAACGCTTAAACTCTTGCAATATGCAGATGATACCCTTTTGACACTTAACGGATCAACGCAGGATTTACAATGTGCCCTTACAAAATACTTATAAAATGAATTTGCAAATATGTCCAACCTCTAAGTTAACATAGCAAAAACTCAAGTGCTATGGATTAGGAAGAATAGAACTTTCAAAAAAGATATTTCAAACGAGTACAAACTAACTGGATATCTGAAGGATATTTTAGGTACCTGGGTATAGACTTTGCAGTTATTATCAGAAATGGTTAATCACAATAACTGATAAAAAGTAAGATGGCGATATGGCTAAAAGTAACATTGACTCCCTTAGGGAGAGTAACGATAGTAAACTCCTTATTGGTAACAGATAACCTACGGTATGTACATTTTCTAGTAACAGTGAAGAAACAATTATGCATTATTTTGTTGGCTTGTACCGAAAGGGTGGGTAGCGTCGCGTGGCGTCGCGTTAACTGGAGCACTACCATTCGTCCAAAGCCCCCCCCCCCCGTATTGCCGAAAGGGTGCGTTGGGATCGTCGGGTCGCGTCGCGTTGACTGGAACGCCACCTTTCGTCCAAAGCCCCCCCCCCAGTTTCGCCAAAAGGGTGCGTTATGTTGTTATTAAAATTAGTATCATTAATATAATGTTATATTAGGAAAAGTCAACACACCCTTTCGGCGAAACCGGGGGGGGGGGGGGCTTTGGACGAATGGTGGCGTTCCAGTCAACGCGACGCGACACTACCCAGCCTTTCGGTATAAGCCTATTTTGTTAATTTATTCAAACCAATTATGGGTAAAACTTGAGCTTTGGCTGCCCCGTAATCAAGGCCGTACGCAGAAATTTTTTCCTGGGGGGGGGGGGGGGGGGGGGAGGGGGGCAAGATGATCGCTTTCAAAGGAACCCATAACTTGAAGTCTAAAACCCAATTAAAAAAAAGTATGATTTTGAAATTTCTGGGGGGGGGGGGGGGGGGCAACTGCCCCCCCCCCCTCCCCGCTGCGTACGGCCTTGCCCGTAATACTGTACATTTAAGCTTACAAATCGAAATAAATTTATAATTTATAAATAAAATTTATGGACTCAATAATAGTGCCCAGAACTGTATTATGATTGCAGTAAGGAAATACATTTTTGCAGCCAAATGAAAAAAAAAAACTGTTTGCCAGTTTTTGAACACATCATTTCAGCGATCATATGTTTATTATGATATGGAAAAGTATATATGCAAAACAAATCTGACAGAAAAGAAATTTATGAAAAAGTCGTTACATTTTACTAATTCTGATTGTGTTTTCTTATAAAATTATTTTTGCCAAGTAAGTCTGTGACACTTTGAAAAGAATTTTCTATATATAATTGATTTATGTTCTCATTGTATTTAGAATGGCAAAGAATATCATTTTGAAATTCTGCATGTGTATATATATATATATATAATCCATGGTGTACCTGCTCAATCCGACCTTAGGTTTCGTGCCTCTCTCAAGACCTTGAGAGAGGCACGAAACCTAAGGTCGGATTGAGCAGGTACACCATGGATTAATATGCTCTGCTGTAAGGCATAGAGCACTCTTTGGAAGTACTCAATATTTCAACTTTCGTATATATATATATATATATATATATATATACAAATTATGTATAACAATGCGCCCTCCCGGCTATATATTATATAAATAATTTCTTGGTACTGGATTGTTCAGCAAGTGGAGACCAATCGCTGAATCGCATTTGGCTATCTTTGGTCTGTTAACAGACCAAAGATAGCCAAATGCGATTGTTCAGCAAGTGGAGACCAATCGCTGAATCGCATTTGGCTATCTTTGGTCTGAATCGCATTTGGCTATCTTTGGCCTGTTAAGACCAAAGATAGCCAAATGCGATTCAGCGATTGGTCTCCACTTGCTGAACAATCCAGCTTGCGCACAAAGCTATGCCGACGATCAATTCTCAATTATGTCCCGGGCCAGAAGCTCAGCGCATTTACGCTTTCTGGAAGCTGCTTACATTCAATCGCATGAACCTCTTCTGTGCAGACAAAAAGAGTTCGTCCAAGCTTTGCGATTGTTCTGAAATTACGGCGTCTAGGTTGCGTCCGGGTTCACCGAGTATAATATAGTTGATTTCAAGTAATTTGTTATATACCTGCGTGATAACCTGATGAGTGCAGGTCGAAAAGCTTCGTTATCATGTCTCTTTTTCGTGCCATATTGAAATATATATATATATATATATAAACGACTAACGGGTACATTAGGAGGACAGTTTTTGTTCTTTTTCTTTGTTCAACTGTCGACCTAATGTAGGGGTCGCTATTATGACGAAATAAACTGCATTGTTAGGTGTCGACTTAATGTACCCGTTAGTCAAATATAGATATATATATATATCTCTCTCTCTCTTCCTGTATATTTTATGTATTATTGCTGAACAAAAGAACCCTGTGGAAGAGCTAAAAAGAAAAAAAAAGATTAAATTTCGATCACTTTTACTCCAACAGACGGTTTACTGCCATTTGGTCCAACGCCATTTGGTCTAATTGTCACAACGTCTAACATCATTCGGTCTATTATCAGTTGGTCCAATATACATTTGGTCTAATCAACATATCATCCACTCAACGTTTCGTCCAGTAACCAGTAGGCCAATAGCCATTTCGTCTATAACCATTTGGTCTAATAGCCATTTGGTCCAATAATTTTTTTTTGCCAATGGGTCCAATTACCATATGGTCCATTATCAATTGGTCCAATACCATTTGGTCTAATCATCAAATGGTCTAAACCCAATTAAACCAATACCCATTTGGTCCATCAATCATAAATTTAGTCCATATTACAGTTGGTCTAACTTCATTTGGTCTAATGTCATTCAGTCAAATGTAACTTCGTCTAATTAGCACTTTGTCCAATTACCATTTGGTCTAATAACCAATCGGTCTAATAATCATGCGGCCAAAGTTAGCCATCTACGATCCTAGGACGTCGATGTGCTGCATTGTTTTCAATTTTAGATCCAGATTCTGTGCGACAATTAGTTTTAGTTTAAGCAGATAATTTGTATCTATAGCTAGAGTGTAGATCAATTTACATGTTATGGAGGTGTTTTCCACTAAACATGGAAAACAATGCCTTTCGTAACATAGATATCAGAATATTTTAATGGTAATAATAATTATCATTATTCTTAATGATATTGCTTATATATTATTATCATGTTTTAAAATATTATTATTACAGTGTAGCCTATGTATCATCTATATAATTAAAAAAGTATTGTTACTGTTTTCATTAGGCTATTATTATACCATTATTATTTAACAGGCCTATTGTTTCAGCATATAGGCATATATCATTTCAATTAAAACAAAGAAGTAGCCACACAGTAATCTCTATGAAGAACATATTTGTTTATTATTTTAGATATTGGACCAAATGAGTATTAGACCAAACGGTCATTAGACGAATTGAGACTTGGACCAAATGATTATTAGACCCAACTGGTCATTAGACGAAATGATCGTTAGACCAATTGGTTGATGGGCGAAATGATGATTAGACGAAATGGTAATTGGACGAATTGATAATTAAACCAAGTGGTATTTGGACTAAATGGGTTGAGACGAAATGGTTATTAGACCAATGATTTTTTAGACGAAATGGTTATAGACTAACTGGTCATTAGACGAAATGATTGGACTAAATGGTCATTAGACGAAATGTTCATGGACGAAGTGATATTAGACCAAATGATGTTACACCAGCTGACAATTCATATTCTTGTCCCTCTCTTCATTCGCCATCGTCGCCCTCTCTCTTTCCCCCCCCCCCCCCCCCCCCCCCCCCCCCTTCTCCCGAGTCTGCAAGCACAGACCCTTATTTGACACTTCATTAGAAAATCACTGTGCCTTGCGAGAAGCCTAAACCACGTTCCCACTGGTCGTGTCAGGAGCAACTATAGTACAGGGCATTACAATACAGACACGATTGACCAGGGTATGTGCCTGCAAGCTACCTTCTTCCCTTCGCCCCTCCCCTCTCCCATTTTCTCTCTCTCTCTCCCCCTCTCAATCTCTACCCCTTCTTTCTCTTTATGTCACCACCTGCCATTTTTTTTGTTGTCATTAATTACTAGTATTTCCTCTTTTATATTGATATTATATATTAATTTCACATTCATTTTCATGGTATTGTAAACTTTGTATATTTTTAAAATATATTATATCGCTATTCAGCTATTTGGCTGTGACAATACCAGCAAATAAACCTTGACTGTCTGATCCTCTCTCTCTCTCTCTCAGTAAATATTATTAGTAAAGACAGAAGAAAATACGCCAAACTCGATTGTCGTATCTTTTCACTGAAGACATCCATCTCTCAATATATTCTGTGTAGTTTACATATCCTTCAAATCTATAAACATCCAATACCCAAAAATAATGGTGCTATAACAGAAGCTGCACGAACATAACTCCATTTTGAGACATTGACAGCAAAGCAATACAAACAATAAATAGTACCAATACGAATGCTATGGCAAGGATAAACCAAGATATACATATAAAGCTAGGTGTTCTTTATAATCACAAAATAAATGCCTTTTGTATGCAATGGGTCTAGTTTCTCTGGTCCACACTTCTAATGAAAAGATAACATTTATATCACCATTATTGGCAATAACTTATTTTTTGATAGAATTACAATTAAGATCAGCAACTTTAAATCAAATAAATCCACAAAGTGATGTTAATCTAAATTTTTCTTTTAAAGAGACTAAATCGGCATTGATTTTCTTAACCCTATTTATCACTGCCGTTGTAACCTTTTACCCAAATATTGAGATTCGATATTCAGTATTCCTAAATTACTGATCTCCATTGAATATCGGCTTTGCATGATGCCGTGCGATAAATTTAGTGGTAAAAATCATTTCTGTCGACGATAAACATTTGAAGATTCTTTTCATAATTATATTTGGGCAGCTTTCTAGAATGGCAATAATACATTCCATTAAAACACTTGAAGCAGATTGTTGATTAAAAAGTTCAGAGAAATACCTAAAAAATCTCAGTGAACGTATAGGTGAAAATATTAAATGCCTGCATATTTTTTTTTTTTACATTTCCCGAATTGTCCATCTACGGCATATTTGGCAGCAGCAAAACAAGAATCCAAGTGACTAAATTCCCTGACTAAAAGCTGAATGACAGCAAGAACTATACCTAACTGGTCCAAGGAATCAATGGTCCTATACGCTAACATAATTATGTTAATATCATGTGCCTGTAGGGTTAAGTGGTTACGCTTCGGGCAATCTTAAACCTACGCCAAAAAGATAATTCCATTTTGTTCTGGGATATGTTTCGCTGAGACCCATGTCTGGCTCTGCCAAATCCCTCTTGAACATGCTATAAAACTCCTCCAATCAGACATATTGTTCAGTCTATCCCAAACCTATAACCCTATTCCTAGACCATAAGCCCACCGCCATGCATTAGCATGGGGACAATGGAATGGAGAGTAAACCATTCTCTCTCTAGATAAAAGCATAATACCTCATATCGTGTGTTGAGAGCCAGAAGGGCGTTAACTCTGTATTATAACATACGAGTTAACGCCCTTCTGGTTCTCAACAGACGATATAGCCTGTTAGATACTAGATTTTTTTAATGAAAGTACCACCATGGCCAATCCAAATCTACTTGACATAGAGTAATTAACATTGTCTACCTAATCACCTCTTTCCCCAATTCCTTTGAAATTGCCTTTACCACATTCCATTCAACTATAAATTATGACAATGTGCAACATAAACTAATAGGGCTTTGTAAAGAAAAGAAATATGAAAAAGGCTATTTTGTCTGTAGCAACAAGGAATAATGCACTAAAGGTTATTCTCTTTTATGTACTACATAAAAGAGAATAACTTGTGCAATTTAATTTTTTTTGCAAATTATGCACACTAAATGTCATAATAATAAACATCACTTGAATATTTCTCTATCGTCTTGCTCTATTATTTTGACAACCAAGTAATGCTGTGATTTTGTAGCCTAATTACAGTAAAAAATGCATCAGGTTACATATGATGCAAGCCATCAAGAACAAACTGTATGCTTCCCTACAATGGCAGATTGATATATGATAATACTTCTGGATAAATGCTTTTATGATTCATTCTAGACACATATCAAAATAATGCATCTTTTCTGGAATAAACATGTTTGTCAGTTCATAGTATGGAAACGCAGATAAAAGGCAGTTTTCAACCTTAAAACTACTACCAAAATCTTGTTTCTATCACAATGCAAGATAGAGACCAGTCTGTCTGTATTAGGCAATTTGATGGATTTACAGTAATATCCAATGAAAGTACTAGAAAATATGGGCAAAGACATTGCATTTTACTTACAGCCTCTAACTAAACATTCAGCATTTACACAAAACCACCAATTATTTCAAAGACGTTTCTTTGCCAAAAATATTTATCATTGCATTTCTTTTTCTTCAAATCCTGTACATAATATTTACAAACAAACCCCTTTCCTACCTCAAAAAAGACGGATTATTTGCACAAAATAAACATGAAAAATGAAAAAAAAAATTCTCATCAAATTTTCACTGGAAATGGAACTCCAGATAAAACATATCACAATCTTTAAGAGTACCAGCATGTTGGCTGTTACAAAATGAATCAAAATAAATCATCTGATATTCTGCAATTCATCATCAAAACTATTTACATTAATTGCTTTGAATATCATTAGTCTATGATTAGAATGTTACACAATCATTTTCACTTCACCTTTTTAAACCTTAATTTAAGTTATTACGGTGCCATGTACCCTTCTATCATCAAGGGTTTTAAACAAATAACTCAATTTCTCATCCATCGTTGGGTCAACTAAACACACAGTTTAAAGAAAATTGCACGATCATATTAATATTATAGGTGGTGCTGAAAATAGTGAATGAAACACAGCAAAAAGACATTAAGTGATCCAACATGCTACTCCATTGAGTGTAACTGAGTATAATTGCAAATTTTAGGCACAAAATGGATGTGCAGTATTGCGATTGGGGATGTGAATCCTGCAAGGGTAAATGTTTCGGAAGAAGAATCATTCCAACATCATCAGTACTCAGAGTGAACGGATGGGAGACGCAGTAAGACCACAATTGTTCAGATGCTGCCCCATTTATTTTCATGAATGACTACAAATAGAGAAGCAAGTATCCAAGTGATACTCAAATAATAAAAAAAAAAATAGCAAAAATTGACTTGTTTCATTTCAATATGAAGTGAAATGGTTTAAAGCATCTCTCCTTTCTAAAGGATTATTTTGCTTGATTAGTTGTAATCAATTTCCTCTATATAGGGGATAACCAATACAACATAAGTGTCTAAAAGAATAATAGAAAAATATCAATAAAATATTAATACAATATGCATATATCCCAGGAAATTGCATGATGAAAGCATGTCATCCATTAAGTTAAATGTCAAACCAACACTGGTTTTATAAAGGAAAGATTAAGAAAACTAAAATAATGTATCTCACTTTGAAATAAAAATGAAAAGCTCTTCGGAAGGCGAAGATATTGCACATGTTATGATAAGATATTTGGATGAAAGTGTATATGTATAATGCTTATTCCTCTTAACCATGTTAAAGCACCATTTTGAGGGAATTTCTGGTCCAAAAGAGTACATATCCGTAAGATCTCTTACGGACAGAGTTTAAAATATTGTTGGGCCTTTTGAAAGCAATTCAGTAAAGGTTATGAACCAGATGGACCACATACCTTTCAAGTTTCATTTGATTACAAAATTAAAACAAATGTTATATTTTTGCATATTTTATGATTCAGTTCATTTTCCTGTAGTAAATACAAGAACCTGTTGACATAAAATTCATTTTCGATACCATAAGCCAGTTCTTAATTACTTCACCTTGAAATGACCCCAATTTGTACGCGTAAGCACATATGTTTTGGTGGCCACTTTACTTGTTTAACAAATAAATTCGTACTGGTGCGCATCGTGATGCGTACAAAATGACAGTGTATAAAGGTCAATTGTACTTGGTACAAATGACCTTTATCTGCACATGCGCAAATTGTAATTATGAACTGGCTTATTGATTTATATTCCACATAATAAATAAAGTGAATTGACAATAAACATGCAGTCTCCTTTGTAAGTAGATGTTTTGAAAGTTCTGAGAAAGTTGTAAGCTTTAAAACATTGCTTGGAAAGACAAAATTAAGCATCTTAACAATTATTATTCTTACAACTATTGTAGCCCTCCAGCGAATAATTAATCACAATATTGGACAGTTAAGCTACAAAATCCCCACTTTAGAAAGACAATAGGCCAGATCAGGAAAAGAATGGGAACAAAATGGAGAAATTATTTGTTTCCCTTTTTTTTCTTCATTTCATTATTCATTACTTGATACATTTCTGAGAGATGGGTCCAAAAATACCACTAGTTGATAAGAAACCTTTGAAATCAACTAAGTCCAATGAAAAAATAATCAAATTTGTTAGTATAAAATACAGAAGTAGATTCTCATAGATATGAGCAATTCAAAACATTTACCAAGTGCCTGATTTTATGAGTTTCTTCTTAAGGGAATGAATCTTACCATATTCATCAGTTTATAAACTCCTTTTTTTAGTACTGGTTTGTAGCAGAAGGTTGTACATAAATAATGAAAATAAATGAATGAATTAAGAAGCAAAAGGATGCTACAGACCATATGGTAATAATGTATCAATGACTTAGCATAATACTCGGTATCCTACATGGAGGTCTATCAATATAAATTACCTGGGATTTTTTTAAAAGTCTAAATATGAAATGATGTAGAGTTGATTTCAAGACCATCCTTTATTTTATATCAACTTTTGAAAATTAACATAGGTGAGTATTTATGATATTATGATGAAGTACATGTATTTGTGCATTTTGGTCCTTTTTTGGCATAAATTTGTTCATTTCTTTCCTGCATGTAGCACCCTTCTGCTTCTAAATCCAACATTTCAGATATGCCCTTCTAGTCCTAAGCTCAAAAAGTACTGTTCACTAGTTATACCCAAATTGGATAGGGGTGGGGATGTGAAACAAAGAATCTCATAACTTAAATAATGCTCTTGAATCACAATTACATTTTCAAAAATCATGAAATATTATATATCATGTGAATTTTCTGGAGTACATGTAGTAAAAATGGAATAAATCATAATTCATGTGATTACTATCACAATGTGAGTTCCCCAAAAAGGTGCCAGGTTCTGTTGATCACATCAACAGTCTCTCAGTACGTCATAAGAAGAAGAGACAAGAAGGAACCTCCCATTAGATAGACGGGAAACGAGACCAACAGCCCACAAGACCAATGGCCATGAGACCGACAATGGTGGTCTAGTAAACTCTCAGAAAAGTTGTCACAAGGTCTGTGAGCCTGTGATTGTTGGTCCAGTGGGCTGACATTCTTGAGGGCTGTCAGTTTCATGGGCCACTAGTCTTATGAATTCTTAGATTACTTTTCATCAGGTCTGTAAGACAGCAATTTTGGTCTAGTGGGCTGATGGTCGAAAGTGTTGTCGTTCTCGTGGGCTGTGGCCTGAACAAGAAGGGGCGAGTCTCACAGGTTTTGTGTTCTCTTAGAGTTGTTGAGTATGCTGTATTCTTCAATGTCTGATTCCTCGCTCCACTGACCAGCATCAGGGTCACTATCTTCAGTGGCTACCTGGCTGAAACCGTTCCTCTTGTGAAGCAGGCTGCCCAGACTGAACTTATCTCCCGCTGACACCTAGGTGGAGATAAGACAGAAGTCATTAACACTCCTGGGGCCCTTTTGCATGAAAGAGTTGCATTAAACAAAACTAAAAATATTAAACGCAACTTGACTTTCCACCAATCAGCGTGGCATAATTGGAACTTACGTTGAATCATTTTGAGTTGTATTTTAACACAACTTTTTATGCAGGAGGGCCCTGAACATGTTGCAAAAACAACAGCCCCATCCTCAGAACTTCCAAATACACTAAAACCATTGGTGTACTTCTTGTTTCTATGCCTGGTAGTCACCAGTGCTACATATACATGTACTATAGGGTGATCCAATAATTTGTCTGGGTTTTGATTTCATCCAAAATAAAGGGTTAGCGGGGTTTGTATCACAAATGGGCTTTAGTTCATAGTTTTGGTTCAGTATTAGGTCACGGTATAGTGTTAGGTGCAGAGTTTTTAAAAATGTGACTAGTGTTCAAAATTGACTGCAAAGCCAATGTCACTGAGCATGTGTTCTACTATTATGTCTCCTGCCAAATCAAATGAACACAACAGATCACAAAGATTAAAAATGAGCCTCTTTAATTATGTTTTTGATATTGCCTTCAGGAACAACGAAAAAAATTCGCAAGACACTTGACAACGTATATGTGAAGAAAAAAAGATAAATCTAGCAAACGATTACAAAATCAGAGATCATATGAACCAAGGCAGGATGATATTAGTGCTTTTTCAAAACAGAAGATTTCAATTTGAATTTAAAACCCTACAACCTTTCACTTTTTTTCTCTTTTTCCCCCCCAACAAAAAGATAGTTATTGCTTTATGATTCTTACTTCATGTAAAACAAGTCAAATCTTATTCCACTCAAAAGCACAAAGAAATGAAATAATACCTTATAGTTCCGCCTCTTCTTTAGCCTGAAGTGACCTTGGGCATGTAATCTGATCGCCACGGCAACAAGAAGCATAAGGAGGATGGGAACAGCCAGTACGGCCACTATGATGGTCGTTGTTCCTAGGCTGGCATCACTGGTGAATCCGTTTATCCTCTCATTTAGACTGCCATTGATGGCTTGTGTATCCACTGTGACAGGCTTGAATGATGTACTATTACCTGAAAAACAAAAGCGGATTAAAATGAATACAAAAGTAGACATGTAGTTCTATATTCTAGAGGGTACACAGACATTTGAATTCATTGTTATTAATAACAAATCACAGTTTAAAGGGCAATCCAACCTTCGTAATAAGTTGATTTGTGTGAAAGAAGAAATATAAGAAAAACATGATGGTGAAAGTTTGAAAAGAATTGGACAAGGAATAAGAAAGTTATGGATGTTTGAAAAATGAGATCACTACATCTATGCAAATCTCAAATTGGCAATTCGGTGAGTCGATTGTGACATACTTGTGGACAACACTCCCATTTGTCGTACACAAATTTATCATTAATTTGCGGTTTTCTACGAAGTGCCTTTACCCTCGGGGTGGTACTCAAAATATATTGGAGATAGCATATTGTTATAGGTCCTCATGAAAGAAAGAAAGCCTACTGAGTAATACATTTTGAAAAGATGACATTTTAGTCATTTTGTGTGTTGGAGCGAATGGGAGAGTTGTCCACAACTACATCATAGGGACATTACCTATTCGACCAATTTGCAATTCCCATATATGTATAGCGATTACAACTTTAAAAAAAATCATAACTTTCTTATTGCTTGTCCAATTTTGTTCAAACATTCACCAACCTGCTTCTCTGATTTTTCCTCTTTCTTTCAGAACAACTTGCCATTAAGGTTGAATTTCCCTTTAATCCAAAGTGTTTTCATTTTGGAAATAACTGGCACAGAAAGTACTTCATACGGCCAGTTATATGATTATAATATGATTATCACTTACATACATTGGTTTTAAAGAGTTAAATTAATTTTTGCACGAGCTGTATGCATTATAGCCTTAACTAGCATTTTGATTATCCAGATCCAATATTATACATTTACAGGTTCTCAATACCAGCTTACTCCTGTAATAACAAAAAAATATTATATGGAAAGATATATTGTATGTATGCTAAATGGGAAAGAAAATCCATTTCTCTTAACATTTCTTCTGGAGAAATTTTCAATAAACAGGGGATTCTGAGTATTTACAAAAGAGTATGTTCCGGCTTTATTGACACGATTAATACCTTTTTGACAAATTTCTGGACAAATGTTGTGGAAGGTGAACATACAATACAGTAACAGGGCATGCAAAATGATTTAAAAGGAGAACGTTTATATACACATGCTAAGTGTCTCACCTGTGCCATTGAGGTCTATAAGGTCTGTAAGTTCTACCTCAATAACAGTAGCACTTTCAGTTGTTGATAACACACTGAATGAGCGAGTGTAAGAATATGACGTATTCACACCGAATGATAAAACTTCTAATAAACCAAACAAAACCAGAGAAAAAGCAAGACCAGAATTACAAAACATAGCATACACATCAATTCACTACCCTAAACAGAATGCAAACATACTTTGATAATGCAGAAATTGACTTTACATTCCAACAAGCCACAAAGTTATAGCAAACTGAAAATTGTTGAAGTGTCCTTGAGGATATAAACAAAAGTATAAACATAGCTCAGCAAAAAGTGGTGGCAGACGTACATGTACCTTAACACAACAGGTATACTGGTGATTATTAGAGACACTAGTGCATCTCCAAGTATCCTAATGAGAGTTTTGGTAAATATTGGTCTAATCATGGCAGAAGAGGTAAAAAACAAGTGTAAAAATACTTTTTGTTATTAAACAGGATCTTTGTTGGGATCTACTAGAGAGAACAAGTGCATTCATTGCAGTGGTTTTTATGTAGTATATTAGAGGTCTATACTACAGCTACATGTATGCATACATGTACTTCAGACCTAAATCCCAATATTATAGTTCTGCCTTTATGCAGTAAGAGTATGATTTCCAACAAGTATGCATTGTGCATTCTGGGTGAATCCTTATGTGCCACTACATTTTGCTAACCTACCTAACATATATTAAGTAGAAATAGCATGCAAAATCACAATTCTCCCTATCGCATATAGCTCTCCGAATCTGAACGCATGCGGCGCACTATTTATTCGGGCCCAGATTCTTGGAACAGCTCCTTCCGGTAAAATTTGCGCGTGTAATAGAAGTGTACATCGTTCTACGGTAAACTTCGTGAGTCGCTTGTGTCATAATCTTTCATTTAATTTTGCGAATAAAAACATCATTTTATATATATTTTTTTCATATCAGCACTTCTATATTTACATGGGTTTCTTTTGCGAAGCGGCCCAATGTTGGGCTGCTGACGCAAAATGGAGAAATTACGGTAAATATCCATGGATGAGGAACGTGACTTGGGTCAAGTAAGCATGCCGGAAGTAAGCGTGCCAAAGCCAAAGTGCGTGATATCGGTATCGCAAGGTGATATCGCTTGATATCGGCTATATGCGATGGGGAGAATTTTGGGGTCTTTTTTCATATATACACTAAAGGAAAAAAGAAACTTATAAAAGTTCAAGAGATCACCAAATTAAATTCTCTGCATGGAAATGTACCAAATTTGGATATAATGTTGATTCAATGCATGGCTTTAAATGACAGTCAATAACAAAAAGTTTTCTTCAATGCCACAAAAGAAATGTGCACTGAAGCAAAGGACTCTCTAATCCCCAAGTCACAAAGACAAACTGCAGCCTTGTACACCATATGCATGTCAATGAATGAAACAAAAGAATTTCAAAAGGGATTTGCACCCCTCGAGCAAGAGGATATTGATGTTCTGCCATGGTGCGCCCGTTCACCGGACCTTTCCCCAATTGAACATCTCTGGGAAGAGCTTGGTCGACGTGTGTCAAGGCGTGACAATCAACCCATCAATAGGGAGACGCTCATTGCAGCACTGCAAGAGGAATGGAACAATGTTCCCCAGGCTACCATCGCGAATCTGATCGGAAGCATGCGAAGACGGTGTACAGCTTGCCAGCAAGCTAGAGGTGGACATACTGGCTATTAATCTGTTTGGATATGAACTTGCAAATCCCTTTTGAAATTCTTTTGTTTCATTCATTGACATGCATATGGTGTACAAGGCTGCAGTTTGTCTTTGTGACTTGGGGATTAGAGAGTCCTTTGCTTCAGTGCACATTTCTTTTGTGGCATTGAAGAAAACTTTTTGTTATTGACTGTCATTTAAAGCCATGCATTGAATCAACATTATATCCAAATTTGGTACATTTCCATGCAGAAAATTTAATTTGGTGATCTCTTGAACTTTTATAAGTTTCTTTTTTCCTTTAGTGTAGGTTGATATAATTTGCTATTTTATATGAGTCAATATTTTTCATTTCAATTTCAAGCATATTCTGCAGATTAAATTGAAAACGTGAAAATGTTGTCTTGGTCCAAGCATTTAAAAGAGGTATATTCTCAATATTCATGCATTCCTTTTCACAGAAAAAAAGGCAAACATAGAAAGCAAACCACACATGTTGTGTTCAAATGTGCAACTGATTTCAAATGTTATTCGCTTGCAACAAAAAGTGCAAAACTATTCTGTACAACAATCTCCAGGGATTAAAAGAAAAAGAGAGAGAGAAAAGAGAAATGGGGAAAAGACAAGCAGAAAAGAAGAAACAAAACAAACATCAAATTATACTTCAAAACTGTGACAGAAAACCCACAAGAATATTCCTTGAAATAGATAGATATAATTACCTGCATTAGTTGTGAATTTCCAGACCTTATTTGGACCAATTTCAGCAACATAAACAAGCTTCCCATCAGGCGTGCATGCAATATCATGAGGTTTCTCAAATTTCTATTTAAAAAACAAACAAAAACAAATCAAGAAAATGATGGGGTAGAAAATGAGATTCTGCAATAAAATTGCATTTAAAAAAGAAAAATGACTTTCTACCTACTAAACCCAAAATATAATCAGTTTGTCTCATTATGGTGATATAATTATACTAATACTAAGTTTCAAGTTAATGGCTTAAATTTTCCAAGAAATATTGCGAAAACAAGGCTAAAAGCCTAAAATTTCATGGTAAATGACTTCTATGACCTTGGACCTGTGACCTACACTAAGATCGTATCAGTCTGTCTTCCTACAGTGATACAAACTAGCACCACATTTGAAGTTCATACCCCAAACGGTTCTTGAGATATCATGTTAACAAGGCTAAAACCTGAAATTTCAGAATTGACCTCTGTAACCTTTGACCTTTGACCTACATACCCCAAAATCTAATCAGATCGTCTTCCTAAGTTGATATATACTAGCACCATGTGTGAAGATCATACCTCATATGCTTCTTGAGATATTGTATTAAAGAGGCTAAAAACCTTTGATCTGTGACTTACTTACCCCAAAATCTAATCAGATTGTCTTCCTACGGTGACACCAACTAACACCAAGTATGAAGTTCATATCTCAACTGGTTCTGGAGATATCGTGTGACAAGTCTAAAACCTGACATTTCACAAATTGACCTCTATGACCTCTGACCTATGACCTACGTAACACAAAATCAAACCAGAATGTCTTCCCATGTTGATACATACTACCACAAAGTTTGAAGTTCATACCTCAAATGGTTCTTGAGATATCGCGTTAATGAGAAAGCAGGATGGATAGACGGACAATCCGAAAACATAATGCCTAAGGCATCACCTTCGATGGGTGGAGGCATAACTATCATTTTTAAATATGTTGAAGTCTTCTCTTCAAATGTATAAGAAGTGATTTACCTGACTATGTGGTTCCCACATGCGTAATATTTCACTGCTTGTGTAATTGAGAGCAAACCCTTGGACTGGTTTCAAACCATTAGATGGCCCATTGACAGCATAAAGTAACCCACCTAGAAATAAAACAAAATAATCCAGAACAAATGAAGCCAATAATAAAATCAATATAAACATCATTCAATATCATTACTAATAAACTTTATTGCCATAGATTATTAGAAAACAATTCAGGAGTTAGTTTTGGAGATCTCAGATTAAAAACAAAACATAAATCAATGCATTAATTATGTAATAACGTACAGTTCCTCAGACAGGACGTAATGCTGTAGGTCCCGTGATTGCTTATCTAAAATCCTACATGCCTATACTTGCGTTCTTAGCATACCATCTTAAAAAACACACCAAATCAAAACTTGAATTAATGATTTCAGGTGAAAAAAGAAAGAAAAAAAGAGAGAAAGAGAGAGAGAGAAAAAGAGAGAGAGAGAGAAAAGAGAGAGAGAGAGAGAAAGAGAGAGAGAGAGAGAAAAAAAAAGAAAAGAAAGAAGGATGCAATAATACAAGGACAAATTTATACAAATTCTTGTTACAATGATCAGCAAAAAAAGTTCATTGACCCTTATAGACCTTTGACTTCTCTTATCCCCACAGCATTCCATTTACAATAGGCTTGGGGATGAAAATGTCAGGTACTTGCATTATCAATGTTTAAATCATTGGACAGGGGCTTATATATTCCATATATCAATTTTACAACAAAAGGTCAATGACCTTTAAGTTGACCTTTGACCTTACATTCACATAACTGTTAACATTGTAGCACCTCTTTTCCCCATACTGGTTACTTTATCTTTCCAAAGTGAATGACCATCAAGATGAAACAAAACATGAAAACTGTTTAAACAGGGCTGTAAACAAGACTAGTAGTGCTAAAAACTGCCTCATGAATATTCAAACAAGTCATGCATATTCAATAAACACGTCCATGTCCCAAATTTTAAACATTATTTAGTTATAATGAGGTAACAGAAAGGCAAGATACTTAATTGCAAAGGCATTAGCCAAATACATGCTAATTATAGTACGTAATATGCATTTGCTTCAAAATGAATACTACGGAGGAACAAAAGTGATACAAAGTGATACAAAAATATTTCATTTCAAAGATTTATGTATTGCATACAAGTTTAATCTCAAGAAAATAAAAGAATATAGTTTGTAGCTATTGTAAACTTGATCTTTTTCATTTTAAAGCATGATTTGTGGGTGTAATATTAAAACACAGTCATACACTGCAGCACTAAATTCTTACATTTTCAACCGATTCTTGGCAACTCATGAATATTCATGAGGACTAATTTGATATGCATAAAGTTGGTATTTGGTCCATTTTTACTATTTTTTGCATACTTGTGAAGTGCCTTTGAGTAAAATTGGTATTCATTAATCAATAAATACTATTTTAAAGATTTAATGATGTGAAAATAGAAATTAAAGACAAATAACACTTGTTTTTACCAAGATCAATTTACTAACTGTGACCAAATATATACTATTTTGGATAGTGAGTTTTTGCCATAGCCTACATATGTGACAGTCCTTATCTTGGGGAAGCATGATCATTCAATGAACGTATAGTGAGGATGATTTTGCTAACACCAATTATCAACACTTTCGTCACCGCCTCCAGTTTCGGCTGATGGGTTTGGTGCAATTTATGGAAAACTCCCTATCAGAATAGATATGGGAAATAAATAAGCTTGAAAAAGAAACTTGAAAAAGAAACCAAATACTGGCATTAATGTGTAAGAAGCATTGTAGTATCTGTTCTCTAACTTTTTACATGTCCTGATTTTGGGTAATTTATAAATTACTGAATCTTGACAAAATATTGACTCCTAGTCCCATATGTACATATCTATGTTTGTGATGTCCACCAAGACTTTAATTATCTGGGGTTTATAGAGAGCAACTATTTTTCTTGTGTTTTTGTCCAAAAGGATTTAATGTTATAATCCCATCATCACGGCGAGTCCTTTCAAATTCATGTAACCTTTCCTACATACTAATAAAGGTCGTGAAATCATTCAAAAACAGTGACACGCCATTTGTTTCTGCAACATTTGTTTCACTTTGTTTCCTCAAAAAATATAAAGTTAGGCTTAGGGTTGCAATTCAGTTTTAGGTCAGGTTTAGGCTGAGGGTTAGGACTAGGTATAGTGTTGGGTTCCGAGTTGAAATTAGGAATTCATAAAGCAATTGTGTCATAGAACCTCAAAACCATTTACTACCTACCACTTGCGCTTGTATAGGCAACAGCATAGAGGTGACCACCAAACTCAGGAAGATGGAACTGCTTGGTGAAGTCCCCAGAATCTGCACTAAAACACTGGATGCGCCCTGCCTCCCGGTCCGCCACACACACCTGATTCTTATCCGTTACCATGGTGATGCAGTGAGGTAGGTTGAACTGACCTACTGGTAGACTGGCAGGCATACCTGCATCATGATATTAAACAAAAACCATGTAATCAATAAACAGGCAATATCTGCCAATCACTTAATTCACAACTTTTAAAGCAGTTGCCTGGCAACTGTTAACTAGTGCAAAAATTTCCTGATGAAGTATACTTTCACAATATTGATAAGGTTCAAAACTTTGACTTATATTACTATTAGAAAAGTTAAAATATAATTTTGTCTTGCAAAGTAATAAATGATACAGTTCATATATGAAACTGACATAACTATGTCTAGGTGCAAACTTCCAAAATAAGATGTGTACCGGTAGATGAAGTATACTTTCATAATATTAGTATGGTTCAAACCTTGATTTATAATACTTTCCGAAACAATCAAATCTAAGTGTGTCTTGTAAAGTACATGATAAAGCTCATATATGAGACTGACATGACTTTGTCTAGGTCCTAAGAAAAACTAGATGAATTTTCGACCGCGCGCGGTCGGAATTTATGCCTCCGCCATCACCAGATTGGAAATGTATGGCATACATGTACACTCTAAAAAGGATTGGTCCAACAAAATTACAAATCTTTTCACTTAAAATGCACAGGAGACTGAAAATTTATTTCATTTCATAAATAAACTAGAAATATTTGATAACGAGGCTAAAAACCAGTAATTTCATGTAATTTTATGTAAATTGACCTCTGTGACCTCTGACCTTTGACCTACTTACCCCAAAATCTAATCAGTTCATCTTTCTATGGGGATACATACTGGTACCAAGTTTGAAGTTCTCACCTCAGACAGTTCTTGAGATATCGCGGTAACGGTACTAAAAACCAAGAATTTCATGTAATTTCATGTAAATTGACCTCTGTGACCTCTGACCTTTGACCTCCTTACCCCAAAATCTAATCAGTTCATCTTCATATAGGGAAACATACTAGTACCAAGTTTGAAGTTCTTACCTCAAACAGTTCTTGAGATATCGTGGTAACGGTGCTAAAAACCAAGAATTTTTATGTAATTTCATGTCAATTGACCTCTGTGACCTCTGACCTTTGACCTACTTACCCCAAAATCTAATCAGTTCATCTTTCTATGGGGATACATACTGGTACCAAGTTTGAAGTTCTCACCTCAGACAGTTCTTGAGATATCGCGGTAACGGTACTAAAAACCAAGAATTTCATGTAATTTCATGTAAATTGCCCTCTGTGACCTCTGACCTTTGACCTACTTACCCCAAAATCTAATCAGTTCATCTTTCTATGGGGATACATACTGGTACCAAGTTTGAAGTTCTCACCTCAGACAGTTCTTGAGATATCGCGGTAACGGTACTAAAAACCAAGAATTTCATGTAATTTCATGTAAATTGACCTCTGTGACCTCTGACCTTTGACCTCCTTACCCCAAAATCTAATCAGTTCATCTTCATATAGGGAAACATACTAGTACCAAGTTTGAAGTTCTTACCTCAAACAGTTCTTGAGATATCGTGGTAACGGTGCTAAAAACCAAGAATTTTTATGTAATTTCATGTAAATTGACCTCTGTGACCTCTGACCTTTGACCTCCTTACCCCAAAATCTAATCAGTTCATCTTCATATAGGGAAACATACTAGTACCAAGTTTGAAGTTCTTATCTCAAACAGTTCTTGAGATATCGTGGTAACGGTGCTAAAAACCAAGAATTTTTATGTAATTTCATGTAAATTGACCTCTGTGACCTCTGACCTTTGACCTACTTACCCCAAAATCTAATCAGTTCATCTTCGTATGGGGATACATACTAGTACCAAGTTTGAGGTTCCTACCTCAAATGATTCTTCAGATATCGCGGTAACGAGAAGTGGGACGGACGGACGGACAACCCGAAAACATAATGCCTCCGGCACCCACCTTCGGTGGGCGGAGGCATAAAAATAAGCTTGGTTTCTTCCTTTGATTTGAGACTGAAAAGAACTTTAGAAACTATCTTTTCAGAATCATTATATTTCATTTGTTCGGATGAAAAGTTTTCTCAACCATTATATTGTATGTAGACCTACTGTAATCCACAAGATATGCATTAATAATTGCAGAAATAAAAACAAGTTTTTATCAGTTCTATGACATTTGCTTGGATTGCAGATTAATGTGCAGTGAAGTAATCCCTTAAATATATAAAACTGGATAGCCCATCTATGGATGATGATTTGTCCAAGAAGTTTTTTTCTTCAAATATCTAAACATAAAACTGGTCGTTTCATTGTATGATTAATGACAGCAAGAATGGAGTTACATGTAATTCACAGGGAAACTGGTAAGCCCATTGTTTTCTATCAAGCTTACCCATCAGCTGATGCCCCCACTGTAACAAAAGGTCTCCATCTGGAGAGAACTTCATGACCCTTGCATTGCAGTATCCATCTGACACAAAGAAGTTTCCCGTCTTGGGGTCGACCGTCACATCTGAAGGCTTGCAGAAGTGGTCTTTATCATTCCCGGGCTCCAGCTTCTTACCCAGGGTGATTAGGGGTGTCTCTGCCCCTCCTGGAGGGTACTTGAAGACCTGGTGCATGGCCACGTCAGTCAACCAAATGTTGTCTTCATGGTCGATAGTCAGCCCATGGGGAAGATAGAATCTGAATTGAAAAAAAATCATATCAAGTCAAATCAAATCAAATCAAATCAATTCACTGATAAAAAATATGATATCCTCCAATCAGCATTTCTACTTTCACTTAACAAAAAGATCACTTTAAAAAACACAGGGTTCGTATGGGTCATGGAAAACCTGGAACGTCATGGAAAATTTGTTTTTTCATTGAAAAGTCATGGAATATCAAAATTTGTGAAAATTCAATTATTTTCCCACTAGAAATGTTAATAAATGAAAATATTTCAACTATATTCTTCTCGTGTTTTCTTTCATTCGTAACATCTATCGACTGATTGTGAAAATGATAAGTTCGTGAGAGCGTGGTGTGTACATGTGTGTATGTAACAGCTGGTGTGTGTATGGCGGTTCAATGTGTGTCCGTGCAGTGGCTACTCGGCAAGCTGCTAGTTCTGTTGTGCACGTGGTCTGCATGCACTGTCTATAGACGACTGTGTATTGCGTTGTATTTTCACGTGTGTTTGGAATTAGTCTACTCTTGGGTATTTTTACCGCAACATTTTTGTGACCGGATTTTTTACTGCTAGATTTTGTGGAAGTGAAATTCAAAATGCCAGGATTTTGTCAGTTTAAGGATGCTTGGTTAGAGCACCCGGATTATCGTGACTGGATTGTGAAAGAAAGCTAAGATCTGGGGACCGCGAGATGTGCTGTTTGCATGTGTAAATTCAGTTTCCGTAATATGGGTGAAGCAGCCGTCAAGAGCCACAACAAGAGTGAAAAACACACAGCAAAACTCAAACAACGCGGTAAGTGCAAAATTTAACCGTAAATATTAATGATCTTTCATTTAGCGTAAATCCAAATAATGATTGATATGGAATTGAAAGATTTGATATTATTTAGCGATATCATGACCCTCACTGCTGCGCGACGCCTGTGCGACCAGCCCGCGCACTCACGCTGAGCGGGATCGTCCCCGGCGCTATGCAACCCGTAGACTATAGACCGTAGTCTACTGATCTGTTTGTTGGCCTCACATATTTGTACATGTAAGTTTAACATACGAACATAATCGTAGTCGGGCTCCTATTTCAATTAGAATTCAAATATGATGCAGGCTATATGTAAGTTGTGAGGCTCGCGAACATCATACAGATTGTCATGCACCCAAAAAGCTAAATGAATTAGATCTATGTTATTCTGATGCAGACTTGTCCAGTGACTCCAAAGTCCAAGTTAAAACTAACTTGGAAAAGTTATGTTGTCACATGTGTACAAAACCAGGGCATTGATGAGAACACCATGCTCGTACATGGACTTTCAAAAAATACCCTCAACACGTAATCACTGGTAGATCTTGATCTTAGAATACCCTAATCAATTATTTGGTCATGTTTTCCCCACCCTACATGTAACTGCCTAAATAATGCATCAAAATTTTATTTTCATAAATAGGGGTGAAATAGATACCCTATTTCCTTGTTTGCCATTTTTGATACCCTTTTCTCTGTAAGCGCGTACATCGCCCGACCGTGAAAAACAACTCTTTTTACGTGCTAAAGTTGCCCATGTGTACAATTTTTGTAGTAAAAAAGAGTAACTTTAATCCTGATTTTTTAAATTCCAAATCAGTCACTGACAAAGAAGAAGAGTGACTTCACATTTTTCTTACCATGGGCACCACCATCTTGGATTTTTTTTTTTTAATTAACAGCATCTAAAAATTTGTACTTTGCTCATTTTTGAGGATATTTCAGAGAGAGAGTGTTAATACTGTAAGTAAACTTAGAATTAAGCTTTTTATTACTACATTTGACACATTGGATATTTATTTTAATATGTTTATTTTTTTTTCTTCTTCTAGGTTCATCTCTCACACTCAACAGCTTCTTCAAGGCAAAAGGTGCTTGGAAGTCCATCAAAAGCTGCTTTTCATTGGACACTTAATACGTACACTTTAATTCGCTGTGCTCTGAGATCAAATTTTCAATCTGTCATGCAAAAACTTTGTTTAAAAGTCATGGAAAAGTCATGGACTTCTGGCTAGAAAGGTCATGGAAAGTCATGGAATTTAATTCATGAGAAACACTCTAGTAGAAGTCCAGCATCCACTTACTGGTTTGCTCCCCACTGGTCGAGTACTTTGCCTGTCTTTGAATCATATTTGATGATGGTATTATTGGTGATTGGTCCTTGGCTAGACTGGGTGAAGACATCTCCTTGAAAAGAACTACAGGGCACAAGAAATAATATGAAATGACAAAATTACCAACATGATTCAAACTTTATAGATAAAAATGAGTTCTGGTCATGCGATTATATTGGGAAAGCAATTGGGAAAGGTTCATCATGTCTTCATCAGAACTGATGTATACGGTGAGGTTTTGGAATCATCAAAACGATAAGAAATTGACCTAATCTCGATATAGAGTACATGGACTGCACGCAGAAAATGGGTATGTGGGAGCCCACACACACACAAGTGAATGTTCGGCCAAAACACTGTAGCTATTTCTCGTCATATTTTGAATATGAGGGGATTTCAAGAGCAATCCATTTCAGGGGAAATTTCTACTGTGATATTCTTCCAAACTGAATAAAAGGAATAAGAAAGCTAACAAATAATTTTTTACCTTTCCCTTTCTTTAACTTCATGACATCTGACACATTATAGGTATGTATCTGGTTTTGTTTTTGCTTTGCCTGTTTTTCTTTTTTGGGGAAGGGGGGGGGGGGGGGGGGTGGGGGCTTTGATTGTATAGTTTAGAGTTAGCAGGTAATGTAATCATAGGTATGTATTGACAAATTAGCCTTTGTAGAAAAGAAATCTTCTTCCCAAACCAATGGCAGTATTATAAACTAGATGAATTCCTCCGCCCTTGCCAGATCAGAAATATATTGCACATTCATGCTGATTTGTTTTAAATTTGGATTGAACCAGAATAAAAAGCATCCAATAACATGTTAAATGACCATTTTGACATTTGACCTTACACCTTATAACCCCCAAACCTGATCAATTTATCTCCTCCTAGTCTTGAATACAAAATAGTTGAAATATAACAAAGGTAAAAAAAACATTAATTTCACATACACCTGTATAATAACCTCTATGACCTTTGACTTTGACCTACATATCCCAAAAGCTAATCAGGTTGTCTTTCTATGTTGATACATACTACTACCAAGTTTGAAGTTCATAGCTCAAATGGTTCTTGAGATATCGTGTTGACAAGGCTAACACCTGCAATTTCGGAAATTGACCTGTGACCTTTGACCTTTGACCTACGTACCCCAAAATCTAATCAGATCATCTTCCTATGGTAATACTAAGCCTGAGTCATATCGAATATTTCATAAACCGGGATTCGACGGCTTTGATTCGATCGAATACCGGTTAATCGATAAATGATGTGCGGTGAAAACAGAGTTGCACACAGTTGCACGCAGTGCATGCACCATGTACCGGTGACCGGTCCGCTAGCATCGCGGGCATATGTATGGGCTCTCGCTGCTCGAAATTAACGATAGCCCGCTAGCCAATGGCTAGTAAAAATCACAGCGGACGAGCCAAAATCTTAAGTTTCTAGTCCGTATGGCTAGCCAAAATGTCACTAGTGTCGCACGAAGCGATGCTCATTGTCGACACACCCGACAATGATTCAAATTCAAAGAATTAATAATCTTACTTTGTCTTTGGAGAGCTGAATGGAACACGTTTGTTCGATGCCAAAAAAAAAAAACAATACGAAATAAACTTTTCGTCGCTCAATATAGACTCGACTTCATTCAGCTTCAGAGATCATTCAGAAGTAATTGCCAATTTGATGAGAGTGTGATATTAGTTATTGCGAATTAAGTAGGAACACTCGTACTCATGCCCGTATTTATCATGTTCAATTATACAATTGTCAAATTGACAATGCAGAGAGAGTGCAAGAAAATTATCGTAAACTTCAGTTCGTAACGACAAAACGATTTTTCCATAGAGAAAGCACAGGTAAAGCGCGACGTCCTCCGCGAGCGAATTAGCGAAAGTTAGCCAACAGTTTGAACTTTGAAGTCGCCTTCACGTTCTCTGCTAGTATATATGCTGTACGTTACGGAGTTTCTTTTTTTATTTGATTTTTTCATGGTGGCTACGGTAGTCAAAAATCTGGCGGACTACAAATCGATGCACCGAATTTGCCAAAACGTATTCGGGATTCGATGTCTTCGATCGAACACCGGCTAACCAATCGATTCGACTCAGGCTTAGGTAATACATACTCTCATTCCTGCGTTGTGACCCGATGAGTGCAGGTCGAAAAGCTTCGTCACTATGAATTTGTTAAATGTTATCTTTATTAAAGTTTTGTAGTACCAATCGTCTGTTTGTATAATACATACTAGCACCAAGTTTAAAGTTCATACCTCAAATGCTTCTTGAGTTATTGTGAGAACAAGGCTAACACCTGAAATTTCAGATATTGGCCTCTGTGACCTTTGACCTTTGTTCCCCCAAATCTAATCAGATCTTCTTCCTATATGGTGATACATACTAGCACTAAGTTTAAAGCTCATACCCCAAATGGTTCTTGAGTTATCGCGAGAATGAGGCTAACACCTGAAATTTCAGTAATTGGCCTCTGTGACCTTGACCTTTGACCTACGTACCCCAAAATCTAATCAGATCATCTGCCTGTGGTGATATATACTAGCACTAAGTTTGAAGTTCATACCTCAAATGGTCGCTAGAACGAGGCTAACACCTGAAATTTCAGAAACTGGCCTCTGTGACCTTGACCTTTGACCTACATACCCCAAAATCTAATCAGATCGTCTTCCTATTGCTAGAACGAGAAAGCGGGACGTACGGACGGACAGCCCGAAAACATAATGCCTCCGGCACCACCTTCGGTGGGTGGAGGCATAAAAACATCTTCAGCAGCTACAACTTAAACAGATTTGGTTGTTTGAACTCACTGAATATCCCATGGTCTTGATGCACGATGAAAGATGTGTACATTCCCTGCTGAATCCACCGCGACCCCTGACACTTGACCCAAAGTCACCCCACTGTCACTGGATGGCCATCCATCAACATCAGACACAGCTGGAACACAAATAAAAACACAAACAGAGTTATTAAAGTATATATGTATTAAATGTATTTATGGAGATAAATGTACACGGCTCTTCCTGTTTCCTTTTTCCCTTTCATGACAGGAATTATTTAAGGGCTACGTTGATCACATTTTGTTCTTTAAATTGGCAACAATATTTTACTTTTAGTGCTACATGTTTCTAATAAATCGTAATGTATTTGAAAACAATATACATGATTAGGAACGTTGTTGAAAAGTTGAAAAAATTGCCAATTTTGATTTTAAAAAACTAATGATTTTGAACCTCTCAATGTCTTGCCGATTTAAAGATTTTAAAGCTTATTCTCCTTTTTAAAATTCCTGGCATCAAACACAATATAGTCATGCAACAAAAATGGACACACAGTGCATGCAGAAATTTTTGCTCTTTTTATCCATGTATCTGGTATATTTCCAGAGCTCTGAATCAAAAGTTATTGAGCCAAACCACAAAATGTAGTGTGATGTCGCAAAAGGGTTATACTCAAGTAACTTTCATTGCCTAGGTGCTAGACTCACACCTAAAAAGTTTAATGTTGGAGTTGGTACAATTGTGAAGTCTTCTTCCCAAGAAAAGATATATTCTGTGCTCAAGAATAAAACTGATTTTACAATTGATTTAGGAAAAATAAAATTCAAAATCCAAACTTGACAGTGATTTTATGAGAATCATTTTTCAAATTGGTTGTAAAGTTTCCAACTACATGTAGCTGAATTGTTTTTAAAGGACATATATAATAACTTTGTTTCCATCATTTGAAGAAAAAAAAGACAAATCCCAATCAGGGATGAAAAGTCAAACCAAATGAGTCAAATATTCCTATATTAACAGGCTACGGCTATTTCAACTTACAAAATGACGGCATCGTATTTGACGTTGGTTGTTGAGTAACCGTGTCACTATTGTCAGGTGCTTTGACTGGTGCAGCTTGTGTGGCAGCTTCATCAGACACCTGGCTAGAAGTCTTGTCCCCCGAGGCCGGACCAGTATCAACAGGCTTCTGAGTCCCTTTTGGTCTACCTCTATCCTCCCCACCACGCCCTCCCCCGCCCTCGTCTGCATCAGAGGGGGAAACATAATCAGCATTGCTGCCCTCCTGTAGGTAGCTCTGCCCACCGGTATAGTACCCCGGTTGGTCATTGTAATCATAGTACGGGTCCCAGGTGTTGTCAGGAGCAGGGCGGTAGCGTGAATGGGGTTCTGACTGAGATGTTGGGATGCGGGAGGGGGCAGTGTTGTAGCCGGGAGGAGCTGACGAGAAGAAGCTGACGGGGGCAGTGCGCCCACACTCTTGAAAGGCTTCGCCTCTGGTTGAGTCGGTGTAGTACATGAGGTACAGGTTGCACATTTCATCATTGTGTGTGCCTCTTTAAATATGGAAAACAGATCAGAAAATAAGCACTCACTAGCACATGGGGACCAAGGTGGAAGTCATCCCTAATGTATTGAATTACAAGTAACCTCCTCTCCAAATATCTCCCAATATACTTCATTAGGACAAATTATTTTGGTGAAAATCTTGAGATATCGCGTTAACGAGAATACAGGACTAACGGAAAACAAAAAAACATAGTGCCTCCGGCACCATCTTCGATGGGCAAATGCATAATAAAAAGAGCCCTTGGAGCATAAAAACAACATTTTGAGGGTTAAACTAAGAGACAATCCCTTAGATTATCGACATGAAGATCATCTCTTACAGCAGGTATTAAAAGTCATTGCAATAATAATAACTAGAAATGTCCATTGCCGCGCAATGCGAATGTATGCTGCGCAATGCGAATGTATCCCCCAGCACTGGCAGCGATTCGAAGGAGGGACAAAGAACCTCCCCCCTCCCCTCCCACAAAGAAAAGGATGGTGTAGAGATTGCCGCCAGTGGCCCGGACTATTGTCAATACTAGGAGCTGCAGCACCAAAACATTTGGTGTAGATTAGAGTATAATGCATCTCTATAGAAAATTCGAAAGAAATGTCAAGAAATGTGACCTCAGAGCGCACACATGATATCCACTGAAATATGACCTTTGACCCAATGAAAGACTAACACTGGGGGTAGCACCAAAAACTGTAGAGGTCTAGAGTAATCTATGATGGACCTCCATACAAAATCTGAAAGAAATCAGTCAACTAATGTGTCCTCCAGAATGCATGCAACCAAAATATGACATTTGACCCTATAAAAAGCAGAACAATGGTGGCAGCGTCAGCAAACACTATAGATGTGTAGATTTCACTAAGACACACCTTCATATAAAATTTCAAAGAAATCTGTCAAGAAATGTGGAAGTTAGAGCGCACAAAAGACATATGACTCTTGACCCTATAAAGGACGGAACAATGAGGGCAGCATTATCAAAAAGTATAAATTTGTAGATTGTATACCAAGATACATCTCCATACAAAATATGAAAGAAATCCATTACGAAATGTGGCCTGCAGAGTGCACTCATGCATGACCTTTGACCCTATAAAAGACGGGACACTGGTGGCAGCATCACCAAAAACTATAGGTGCGTAAACTTTACCAAGATACACTTCCATACAAAATTTGAACGAAATCTGTCAAGAAATGCAGAAGTAAGAGTGCAAGAAATGCACAAATGACCTTTGACCCTATAAAGGATAGAACAATGAGGGCAGCATCACCAAAAAGTAAAGATGTGTAGATTATACCAAGTTACATCTCCATGCAAAATTTGAAAGAAATCCATCAAGAAATGTAGCCTGCAGAGTGCACTCACGCCATTCTCCAAAGTATGACCATTGAAAAGACGGGACACTGGTGACAGCATCACCAAAATTCATGCAAAATTTGAACGAAATCCGTTGAGAAATGTGACCACTAGAACGCACACAAGAATGTGACGCGGCGGCGGCGGCAGCGGAATGCTGCTGAATCCAAAGTATCCTCCGGCATTCTGCTGGGGGATACAATAATAATCTCGATTCATATATCGCCTAATACATCTACAATGTTTCTATTAAAGCGCTTTACAGATTTGTTATAACCCCGGTCATCAGTTTCAGGCTTGCCTACACACAATGCGTGCAGCTTCTCAATAGGACCATTGGTGTATAGAACCAATGGAATGTCACCCTCAACTCTTACCCAGCATATGTAGTGGTGTCCTTGTCCGAGTCATAGGTACATCTAGTAGCTAGGATATCACCTGGTTGGATAGTATACGATTCCTCAAGGGGGTAGAAGGCCTGGAAGAACAGAAAACAATCACAACTCAGAGACGGGCATTTAAGAAAGTGTACTAACTTTAAAATAGGTTTAAATCTGATTAAGTGGACTGAGTTGAGTTAATCCACCGATTCATGGAGCACATACTTTGAACCTCTTCATCCGATACAAAATCATCATAATTCTGTAATTAAAGAGGAGGTTGAGTTCTGGGAAAGGTGATAATAATTTGTGAGCTTTCTCATTCCTTTTATGTCGCTTTGGAAGAACATGATAGTAGAAATGTCCCCTGCAAAGGATTGCTCTTCAAATGCCCTCAAATCCCCCATATTACAAATATGACGAGAAAAAGCTGAAGTATTTGGGTCGAACATTCATGGCACGTGTGTGCAGTCCCCATTTCTGTGTACAGTACATTGTGCTTTTCAGCGACAATGGGTCAATTTCTCATAATTTTGATGTTTCAAAAACCTCAAGGTACACACCAGTTCTTTAGACATGATCAACCTTTCCCAACTGCTTTGAGACAGTTTCGTTCACAATAAAATCGCACGACCAGATCTCAACTTTATCTATAAATGCATACACAAAAATTAGGTCATCATGAAATTGCGATATCTAGTTTCCTTTCCTGACTTGATCCAGTTTGTTACAGAACTACAGTAGTTTGGCAATCCATAAATCTGTGGAATATGTTTGATTTCAAAGTTACTTGCATTTTTAAATTATCCTCATTCACATGACACTACGGTATACTGGTCAAGCAAAGCTTGAACACTAGGAGCTAAAAATGGAAATTGTTAGAAGGTAATGTGAATTAGAATGTTTGCATTCTGAGGAAATTACCTTTCATTAACTCTTTATTCGCCATGGACTAAACACTGTAATACCACATTGTATGAAGTATATAACACATACACTGTATGTGTACCAAAAAGTTGACTGTAGCAGCCCCGTTTGTTCAATTGGTCGACAATAGCCAGCAAAAAGTTAAAAGTGTTGCTAAAGAAAGACTATATGAGTTATGCACTTGAAATAAATTGAATATCTCCCTTCAGATTTTCATAATATCAAATCTTTTGCGATTCATCCACGCCGGTGTACTAAGTGACTATTTTGTGGTCCTCATATTCATAATACAGTGTTTGTCACCTCTTTTGGAAGGAATCATGATAATTGATGATCTACAATTTCACATACACCAGTGTATTGATATGTAAATGTACATGTCATTTTCAAAATGCTGCTGCTCGGATGCCATCAAGGTAACATTTAAAAGCATAATACTCTAGTTCATGGAAAATAGATAATTATTGTCAAAGAGCACATAGTGTGCATGTGGTCACAATAATCCTTTGTTTTAGGGTTTTGTTTTTTTCTGGGACTTAGGCTTCTTACGGAAAGTTTTGTCACCGTTTTCACCGCGGCCAAAGTTAAAAAGGCCGATTAGCGGGATTTTCTCCCGGATCTTGTCATATCCATCGGCGACTCTAAGAAGTCGCCGTTCAGCGGGATTAGCGCGAGCTTTTGTTTACGGCGATCCACCTGCTAAACGAGATAAATAGAACTTCCGCCGCATCGCTCAGTCGGCGTGTTGAGAACAAAGCCGCTCCGCAGGCGCGCCGAATCAATCGGCGCCGCCGAGGGCCCGCCGATGTAAAAACTTTCCGTAAGAAGCCTTACTGTAGATGTTAAGTCATGCTAGAATTCCAGGACCAGTTCATTTAGCACAATTATTTTAAAAAAAGAAGAAATCTTAGGATTGGTGCTGTAACAAACTGCACATGAATATTACCCAACACGCTCCATTCTTTCTTTTTTTTTTATTTGGCATCTTAATATGTTATACCTGTGGCCATTTTGGGCTTCCCTTGGCAATGACTGTCCATTCACCATTGCGGATGAGATAGCCTGTGATGACCTTTCCGAGGTCATGGGCGTGGGCCCTGAAGGCAAAGGGATGGATGTTCGCAGAGCTGTCGTACTTGCAGGCAATGTCGGAATGGACATCTGGCAGAATTAAAAGAAAAGAAGTTTATTCACTATACATTCAGAAGTTCAGCAAGTATCAGGCTTTGAAATGTCATTATGCTTGACATTCAACAGATATTTTGCTCTGAATGTTTTGGATTCCATGTCAGTATACAACAACTTCTGATATTCCAAATATTAATTACTTCTGAGAAGATAAAGTGCAAGTACAAATGCTCCCTAAAGGAAGGTAAAAGAGAAAACTACTTAATACTGTAAACGTGGAATATTTCGCGGTGTGGAAATTTTCGCGCATTTCGCGCAGCATGAAATGTACGCGAAAATAAAAACACGCGAATATTTTTGTTTACGTATTCTTTTGCGCATGGGCCTAGCGCGTCAGCGAAATTAAAAACACGCGAAATTCACTTTACTCAGCCGAGCGCGAAAAATTAATCCCGCGAAAATTTCCACGTTTACAGTAGTGCATTTTTACCTGCAGGAAACCAAGTCCTACTTTGGTTCCAAGAGGTGGGTTTTATTTTATCTTTTACTTTCTTCACACTCCTTCACTATTCAACAATGTAATACTACGTCTAGATTTTTAGTGGGTTGATATTTATGTACTAGCTAATACAATATTTCCTAACACAGGAACACTGTATGTATGTAGTATTGTATCACTCGGCATCTGGGGAAGAATCCAGAATCAGGCATGTGAACTGGCCTATTAAACCAATGTAATACTGGGTCAAGAATTTTAGTGGACAGGACTAATTCTGTAAGTACTAGCTACATGTAATATGACATTTCCTATATTTATGAAGTATTGTATCACTTGGCACTTGGGGAAGAATCAAGAATCTTCCATATGTAAACAGGACGTTTGAATGCATATTGCTTTAACAAGACCCATTCCATAAAATTGATACTCATCAGAATCAAATTCAGCATCCCATTATTTCTATGCAATGAAAACGCAATGCAGAGAAAAGAAATGTCTATACGGATGGATGAAAGTAGAGAGAAACTGCGCAGCTTTTGAACATTCCTATCACATAAATGCTACCACCCTCCCAGTCAACAAATATACAGTCATGTACAGCACTAATATGGACTACATGTACTACTTGTGTTGCAATTTGCCAAATCAGGTCTGAAAAATCACCTATTAACAATTGGCCTGGAAATTCAGCCCCAATTCAGACATAAATCTGGCTTCTTTTCACAAAGATCAATGAGGAGTGCAGACAAATGAGGCGTTAACAAATTTAATAGACATTACAAGATGAGAATTGGAGCTTGTGATTGAAAAAAAAAACCCGTCTGATATCTCCAAGTACGTCTCTATTCACAGCTTACTTCCGTATTTTCCAGTTTGATTGTAGCACAAATAAAATGAAATTGACAAATAATACCTGGTGGCTTAAATTCATGTATGAAATCTTATCAACATCTGTGAAGTCAACATGACTTCATTCATTTTTTTTAACTAGCTCACAAAATAAGGTTAAATTGCATTTTTTTTTTTGTATTCCTTTTCAAAACAAATGATGCTCAAGGAAATCCTGAGGTGAAATGATCCATTTTTTGTGCTATTAGGGAGGAGAACTATATCACCATTACACTCTCAATATTGACGATGAGACAATAGCATGATCATCATTCATTGCAATATTGCAACTGTAATATAATGTGTTTCCATTGTATTATGCATATTTCTTTACTTTTCAATGATTTAATATCAATCATGATCATGAAAAAAAGTAATGCATGAAGTATTATGGTAATAACTTTCTGGTTGAGTTACACTATTTTCGGTGAGTGAGAACCATCCAGGTTTTAAGGAAAATTAACCAGTTAAGGTATGATACAGCATTACTTCCAATGTTGACTTACTTGTCGAATGAGCAGGGACGTTGATATCACCAGACCACAGCAAGTAGATCCCACCAATGTATGGTTGACTGTAGCAAGAAAAATTACAACAACCTTTAAGAATTAAAGAGAAGGTTGAATTCTGGGAAAGGTACAAAATAATTTGTGAGCTTTCTCATTCATTTTATGTTAGTTTGGAAGATTATCATTATAGTAGAAATGTCCCCTGAAAAGGATTGCTCTTCAAATGCCCTCACTCTCAAAATATGACAATAAACAGCTGAAACGTTTGGGCCGAACATTTGTGTGTAGCCCCGGCCCCATATATATATTTCTGTTCTCAGTGCATGTGACTCTCGGCAGGATTGAGTCAATTTCTTATCGTTTTGATGATTCTAAAACCTCACAGCATACACCAATTCTTATGTGCTATATAATCAACCTTTTTCCAATGTCTTTGAGACAGTTTATTTGACAATTCAATTTCATGACCAGAACTCAACTTTACCTTTAAGCATTTGATGATTTGAATGTTTTAAACATCTTTAATAGAATTCATTCAATCTTTCAAACATTTGTATAGCATAACAAGACAAATAGTGATGCTGTTTTAATCTGATTCCTGATTTATACAAAAATCATAACATCAAAATGAAGTGACTAGAACAACCTTATTTCTAACTCTTTCAGTAAAAAAATGTTAAAAGTGAATTTCATAAAGGGTTATAATTGTAAATCAATAGAAAATTAAGAATAAAGAAGGGACACTATCTACACTATCTTGTGATCCAAACAACCAGTATATTCCAACATTTGCCAGTAATTTGGTAGACAATATTCTCCATAATATATTAGCAAATAGCCTTGTGTGAGCCTGAATTTCCTCGGCCTTTGCAATCTGGCAGACAAATTAATGACGTTGCAAGTTTATGGGTTGCAGTCTCCACAAGATAATGGATGAGCGTGTGAAGAAAGAGAGAAATGAGAGAGGGATAGAGGAAGAGGGTAGAGAGAAAAATATATGGGGGAACAGAGAGGATTGTTTATAGTCTCCATGAACATAGGCAAAAAAAAAAGGAGGAACAAAAGAGAGATGGAGAGAAATATTTAAGAAGCAGAGAAAGAGAGTAGACAGAGGAGAGAAAGAAAAAGAGGCGGAAAGAGGATGAATTATTGTCTACAATCATGGGAAGAATGAGAGGGAGAGAGAGAGAGAGAGGGGGAGGGGGACAGATAAGAAGAGGAGGGGAAGAATAGAAAGCGAAAAGCAGAGGAACCAAAAAATAATTATAAATAGAGGGACATGAAATAGAAGAAACGGTAAGAAAGAGCTAGAGGGAGAAAGAGAGAGAGAGAGATATGGAGTTCACATGTCATCATTTCAGTGTTGGTTTACCACTGGCAATGATGCACGGTCACGCACAAGGGATAACCAGTGTCAAACTGTGCAGCTAATACGCTATTTCATCAGAAAGCATATGGAATCATTTATTTGGAGCATATTTAGAACTACAAAATTCCTCAGACCTATTAGCAGAGGCACACATCAACGACAAGCAGCGAAAATATATTTGCTGTCAAAAGTGCAAGGAAGAAATCGGTTGAGAGTTCATATTTCTGCCTTTAACTTAATCGGTGGCATTTTCCCAGCAAAATGAGCCTGAGATAGGGCCGTTAATTTTTGATTACTTACGGAGTGTGAGTCATGATCAGAGAGATGCCCGAGTGATCACCTGTCGTCCCTGAGGAAGGAGAATGGAAAGGAGAGAAAAACGACATTGAGAGGGTGCATGTATGGCACGGTATTTCAGATTCATACAGATAATGAACACACAGGTTCATAGGTCTTACAAAACACAATATGGCAAATTCTGATGGACTCCTATTATCTTTCAAAAACAACAATACAGTTAAAAAATGAAAGAAAGAAAATAAAAAAAGCTGTACAATTTATTTCACATGTAAGTGACATTTGTAAAAAAAAAAGAAAAAGAATTGCAATCTCACTACTGCAAAGAAAACAAGTTGCAGTAGATAGACAATGATGCACAGAATAAAACAAGATTTTGTTCATTACATATCTGATACATATTCAATTTTCATCCTGAAGCGCAGGTGCCAGAAGGCCGGTTACTCTGTTTTAAAGTATATGAGTTAACACCCTTCCGGCTCTAATTAGCCAGGGATGCCACTTAGAATTGATAAAAAAGTAGGAAAAATCATCTAGAATGGGCCCTTGGGTACATAAAAAGTGGTTTTATATGGCTAAAAATATGTTGAAAAAGTAGGAATTCCTACTTTTGTCTGAAAAGTGGCATCCCTAATTAGCAGACAAAATGGGAACTTAGAAACATATAACGTCTGTTTGGAGCCAGAAGGGCGTTAACTCATACATGTAACTTATACTTCTGGCTCACACACACAATGAATTAAATGGTAGAGAATGATTCATAAATACTACATGCACTTTAGAATGGGTGAAAAGGGTGAAAAGGGAGAAAAGGGAAGATAGTAAGATGGGACGAAGGCAGAAAGACATTGAGAGTGAGAGAGAGAGAGAGAGAGAGAGGGAGAGAGGGAATAAAGACGAGAGAAAAGAGAAAGAGAAAGAGAGAGAGTGAGAAGAGAAGATTTAAGTGAGAAAGGGAGGGAAGAAAACAGAAAGAGTCAAAATTTGAACAAACAAACGGTATGTAGATAAGAGAAGTGAAGGAATGACAGAGGAGTTTAGGGTAAAGACAACTTTTACACAAAACTGATCCAAACTGCATGTAAGAGGAACTAATAGAAGAAGAAGATGGAAATAGGATTATCTTGCTACATTGTATCTTCAGATATCACCAGACAATGATCAGATTACAGCCTAAGCCTTGGAGGTAGAAGAAAATGATGTATTGAGGAATATTGCAGAATATTATACAGCATAATTCCCTAAACCCATTTTGAAAGCGCTTTTTGAAAGAGATGTGAAATGAAGTCTTTAGGCATTTTTCATCTCCTCATGAGGGACCCTGATATATTACTTGGGAATTCTAAAGGTTAACAAATCTCTTGATATCCTTTAGATTTCCATACTGTATCATTACAAAGGGTACAACTTCAAATGGAATAACTGTATAAAATTAAGACATGGCATTTTACAATGCAATACTTTTGTTGAGACGTTGCTCTGTGACAATATACTAATATTATCAAGGGACATTTTAGACATGTGTTTAAGAGAATATGTAAGTGTTGGAACTGGGCATATTCCTAAAGAGATTTACCAACAGTGAATGGGGAAGTAGCAAGGAAAATGATCACTGAAATATATAAATAAGTGTGTTACACAGCTGAATACTTAACTAAAATATCCCTGAAACATCTGAAGTGTGCGCTACGTGAAAATATAACCATTTCCAACAGGATAAGACTCTTATTGAGAGACTTATAATCGTTTCCAACAGGAAAACAGTCTTATTGAGCAACTGTCTTCTTTTGTTTGTCTTTGCCTTCCTGGAAGTTCCTGGTGCTATCTCAAATTACATGAAGACAAAGAGTGGCCAGAAGTATCTGCAAATATCTTTTTGAGCATTTTCATCCAAGACATAGTAGTTTCTTCTCGAATATTTGCTTGCCAGTTGGATGATTTCTGCATCAAGTCCCAGGTATGTTCAATAGCATGAAGAGACAGAGGATAAATGCACTAATGCCATCATAAAATTGTGAATTTTTGATGTCTATATTATAAATATTCATGAATATTGGTCAGAAATCATATCAAAATCAATGAATGCGTGAAAGTTGTCAAACATATGAAATAAGGGTATAAAATTTAATTCAGGACAGCAGAGCCCATTCAAATGATAAACATGTTTTTTCCTTTAATTCTAGAGATGTACGCATGTATGCATTAAATGCTTGATGCAGGCCAAGTTATTAGCTGTCCTGTGTAGTAATCATCAAGACAGCAACAACAACAAAAAAATAATAACTTTCACATTTTTCACAATTTGTTTTTTTCTCCAAACCAGAAGTAGCCTTTCCCCTTCACACTTTCTGCATAAATTCAAACAAACTTGTGTCTAGGTGGACTTCCCTTTAAAATGTCACATATTCACAATAATGGAGCAGAAACAGAATTTGCATTCATGGGGTTTTGCTTAATGAATTCAAGCAATTAACTTTATTTCAAGTTATCAACATATCCCAAATTATGGGGGGGGGGGGGGGCAGGAAATCCAGGAATAGAATCCATATTCGGAGGGAATTTTTTTTTTATCTGCTCCAGTTGTCTGAGATAGGTAATAAAAATAAAATGTAATGCATGAGAAAAGTTCAGTGAACGAGATCTCAAGGGAAGGGAGGAGAGTTCTATTTTTTTCACTCCAAATGGCATTTGTCAGTCATGCATTATGAATTCTAATTGGAGATGTGCAAGATGTCTGCTTGAATGTAAAGAGTGCTGGTAATAATGATATTGAAATTACATGTCTTCCAGAATAACGATAAAATATCGATGTGCCTGATTAATACCAATGTCTCGTCTGTCTTGAAGAACTTTACAGTTATTATTTGAATATCGTACACAAACATACATTGTACACACATTTCTGCCAGATTTATATCATTAAAAAATATTGGATTATGTTAAGGGTTGTGGTTGTCTTTTAAGTTAGGTTTAGCCTAGATTAGATTAGATTAGGGTTAGGGTACACCAATAGTGTTGACTGTGTTAGAATTTGACTATGAAACATGTGTTGTACAATCACCCACAAACGGTGCATCATCTCCACTCCCCTTACCAGTATTTCTACCGTCTACCATATGGTCACCACAGAGTTTGCTAGTCCAGTACATGTATCATTTGTGATTTTCCAAGATATTTGAGTAGAATTATTGCCTAAATCTTCACATTTCATAAATCAGCCCATAAAATTTCACATTCTTACATATTTAAGTACATGTACATGTATACATGTATGTATAAACTTAATATTATATTACATGTACATGTATATCTTCAAATGCATATGACACATGAAAGCACTTTATGCTTGAATTATACTGTCTTTACAGACATAATGTGCCTAGTGTAAAAATATCACCTGCAACTTCTACTTCCGGTTCGTTTTTAACGAAGCATTAAGCCTGTATGCTCAGAATGACAAAGGAGGACGTGCCTCATTGTACAAAAAAAAAGACGGGTCGGAAGATCAAAGTCATACAATAGGGTTACTTGAATAGGAAGTTCAGTAACGTTTATTTTTATCTTCTGATTATTTAACCTGAAGGGACAATACCGTTCACTGTGTTTGAAATGAAAAGCATATAACCCAGCACGGGTGGATTTCTGTAAATATGTACCTGTCCACAATATATATTTGCAGGGCTGATATTAGTTATTACATTTATATGAGCCGGCAGATACCGTTTGTACCTGTATTATGGATAATATGGTATAAATAAAAACTGACATTCTGACGACAGTTTCAAAATCATATTCACAGAAACATAGATATTTTCTGTACATGTATGTACAAGTCTTTCAGTTTCTACATACATGTATGATGTAGCAAAATAGGATTTACTATTTATTGGCAATGTGCATAAACTTTAGTTCCTGGAGGTAAATTTCCTGTACATTTACGTACATAGCCTGCATGTAAAATTTTTAGATCTTCCTTCTATATGCTCTTTGTCTTTGATTTGCAGTTTTTTGTGATATTGCAATCGTTTTGGTTCACACTCATCTGGTTCTTTGGCATGCAACCTTGTTCACTCAGACCGTCTTCTTTGAAAAATGATCCCTATCTCAAAAAGGTTTTACAAAGTAAAAATCCTGAATCATGTGCGAATAACATCTCATTAACATAAATGTGAAAAAGAAAATCATCCACAATGAGAATTGGAGCACTCAGGCCATTTCACAAAAGGCATCTCCTAAAACATTGAGCCTATTGTGTTTTACAAGAAAGTGAACCAACTAGATTTTTGCCAGAAATTTTGAAGACAATGGTGTTCAGTGATGCATGACTATATAAAACTAAACAAGTTACCATTGGAAAGAATATCAATTACTCTTTCATATGGTATGAATTTCATTGTCAGTAGATATATAGCTCATTTACAAGAATTTTTCAAAGTTGGGTTTCCTTTTTTTGAAACACCCAGTATAGAAGATCAAAGTTTGGACAGCTTAAACAAGCTCTATAAACACTTTAAGGGTTAAATAAGAAAATGAAAAAAAAGAAAGAAAAATAGAAAGTGATCAAACACCGATCAAACAACAATTTGAGATATCATACTTGAATGAATATATCTTAGTATGGATTTCATAATATAAATTAAATGGCATAATCAGTATATATTGCAAAATCATAGCAATGGCTAAATTCCAAGACATAAACCTGCAAACAGGAAACCAGTTGCTAGAATACAGACATTATCAAACCCCAATATCTCTCACAGCCTGCAGCAAATAGAAGCGCTATGCTGATTCCTAATGCAAGAAACTGCTAGAAATAGATGGCAATTTGGGACATCAAGAGCGTAGTACAGATTTTACGAATGTGAAATGAAGAACAAACGAGTCCTGCAGAACTCATTTGAGCCTATTACGTTGCATTAACCTAGCTACCCTCAATGTCAATATACATATCCCTGGAAAAGTGGAAACATGTTCCAAAACAAATTTGTACTGTACTTGTACATGTAAGGTGAACAAATATAGTTGAAGAGAGATTTTAGAGTTTTACTAAATGCATGTCTAAGGAAGTAACTTGTACACACTAGGGTTAACTGTAAAGTTTAAACAGTTGATAAGAGAAAAAAAGGTGCATAGGATAATTTGTTTTTCTTCTCCAACCATTTCATAAAAGATGAGGTACAAAATGCATGCACACCTGTGTAGGTATGTCTAAAATGATTACTACAAATGTCAGTTAGAATATTGATTACAGTTACTGGTAATGATAACGCATACTAATATTCCGAGTGACATGGGGGGGGGGGGGGGGGTTTGAAAACGCTATAATAACGATATTAAAAAAAAAAATTAAAGAAGTTTCTTGCTTATTGTTCTTGGTCATTGCCAGTGGCTGAACTTTGCAGAAAACATGTATTATTAAAAGGGAAAGAGCCATATATAAATTGTAATTATTGCCACAGACAATACAATTCAAATTTTATTCATATCAGTATTTATTTACCAGTGGCACAAATGCTGCGAGTCATAATGTCTGTAATTGTTTGAATGGCTAAGATTCATGAAAATCTTGTACATTTAGGCACAACAATGTACATTGTATCCTCTAATGTTTCAACAGCACATAATTGCAACAAAAAAAAAAAAGAAAAAGAAAAAAAAGAAAGGGCAAAATACAAAAAAGCAGAGAAGTTTGCACTTCACAGACCATCAATAATTTTATGCAGGGTTAGTGGCTAAAAGGTTAATCAAGACTTCTAGCTAAAGATTACTTTTCCAGCTGCATAATGTATCTGGTGCATGTTTCTTCAAGCGATCGATCTTTGGAGCTTTCGTGAACATATTTTGTAGAGCAAGTAGAGTTTTGAATGTTATGTTACTATTATACAGGGTACATCCAGGATTTTGTAAAAAGGGAGGGGGTTGGGGGAGGAGAACACTTCCAAAAAATTCTTACAAGCACAAAAAAATGTTTATTATATGTTCATGAGCCTCTTAGGTTGAAGATTTGAAAAGGGGGAGGGATTTGAAAAGGGGGAGGGCCCTGAGGGGGGCACCTTTTTTGTTGTGCATCGGTGCAGGCTCGTTGTGCCCTTTCCCCACCCGCCCCTAGTCTAGATTCTATCCATTTTTAATATAAATTTGCTTTATTCTCTCTTCGTTCCCCTCACTACATGCATATCCCACACACAGAGCGTGAAATATCCACTAATAGTACAATCCCCAAAATTCACACCCATCAAAAGTGGAATAGTAAAGGACTATTATTGTGTTAGCGTTGAGGGTGTATTATGGCTGAACATATAGAATCACGCAATACGGAAACAGTGCAGGCAGTGGACTACACTGCCCCCAAAAAACAAGGAAAAAAAATTTGTTTTAAATAAAAAATAAATAAATTTAAGACTTAAAGGGAATAAAAGGCAACAAACATTAGCTTATAATCATGTAGATAATTGTCAGCCTATTACAAATACATTGTACAGTATCTTGAAATTACTCCTATTTGATTATTTAAGAAGGAGAATAGTATCTCCAAAAGTTGCAGTTTCCTTGCTTGATATTATCCCATGGGGCTGCCATTTTCTTTACAAAGTAATGTCACAGCAGTTCTATTTGTGAGATACCCACTGACCTATACACTAGCTACCATGACACTCATGATCAGCTGTGGAATGCATGACAATGGATTTTCTCATAATAAACCATTTTTGTAGTCATGTACATTCAAATGAAGATACTTTTTTCCTTTTCCTTTTCCTTTCCTTTCCTATTTGTGTCAAGATATTTGGTTCAGCTGTTTTTGTTAAGCAGGATTTGGAATGCACTTGTAAGTTGCTTGGTCTGACAAAGGTTTGTCAATTCTTGAAAGAAGTGACAAAGACCTGCAACTGCTCTAAGATATCACCCGTGCGAGACAATGGGGGTACCAAGATGGCTGCCATTTTGCACGGGTGGCTTTAGTTGTACAATAGCTATTCATTATGTAACATCTTATCCATTGTATACCTGGTAAATGGACATGTACCGCAATGACATCGCAGTTTTTCAAAATGGCAGCCCCCATGGGATAATATCTAGCAAGAAATCTGCAAACTTTAGAGAGACTATTCTCCTTACTGAGTAATCAAATCAGAGTATTTTCAAGATATTTTGAACAGGCTGACAATTTTCCACATGATTATCAGCTAATGTACGTTGAGTTTCATTCTCCTTTAATTTAAAAATTTAATGTTCAAACAGATTGGCTTTACAAACTTCTGACCATGCATGATGTTTTCTTTCAAAAGAATTCTACAATACTGTACTGTTGAACATACAAACTAGCATGTACATGTACACATGTAGATGTACATGTCCACTGAACTGAATTTTTTCCTCAATCCTCTAAAAAACTTAAGGCCTATTTTCACTACACGAAAAATACATTGCAAAAAACAAATATCACAATGTTTAATCACAGATATTGATGTTTGGACTATAGGAATTGTATGGAAAAGAGATTCTACATATTGGAAACTTGAATGGTGGTGAATAGGCCTTTCTGAAGAGAGGTACATGTAAATGAGAGGTAAAAAGGATTATGAAATGGTTATCAATCAACTCTCAGATCCAAATATCTCCTAAGTACAAGAGCATACAGGGTGTATTTACCATGATCCCATTCACTCAATGGCCAATTGTTCCACTGAATACTCTGTAAAGGATTCAATATAAACAAAAGATGGTGACTTTATTCAACTAAATTGAATTCAAGAAAAAAAAAAGTCCACTTTTGCCCTGGAAATCATAACAGATTTTGAGAGTGATTCAACACGATGCTTCATTTATTTTAACACCTTGTATTGACTGCAGATCAAAAATACATAATTGGTATATATATATTTGATAGCGATTCGACTCAATGTTATTTTAGCACCTTGTACTGAGGAGAGATCAAAGACATATATTTGGTTTGGGAATACCAGACACCTAATACACAAAAACGAAGCCTTGACCCTACTTTGGAAGGTGGAAGTGTCTATTCGTTTATTGTCATTGTGATACAAACCACAGATCAGGGAAGTGTAATTCCCTGCACAGATCAATGTTGGTATTGTTAAAGGGCCGGGTGTGGGTAGGGCTACCCTATTCAGAAGAAGATTTCAAGAATGATACTGGTAATAACAATAATATGTCTTGTTTACCCAGAGTAGCCTCATCAGTATACTGTTCTCCCTGAAGGCCCTGCAATGATATGGCACCAAGTTATATGGCACAGGACTTGTTTCATTTGTTTGATCTACAATGTACTTGTGACATTCAAGAGCGTTTCAAAAGCGACCATTCAGCTCATACATGTACATTATATCTACCAATAAGTCACCAGAAAAAAATTGGCAAGGTACAGGAGAGAACTATCACACCATTTCCATGGTTTTTAGGCCAAATCAAAGTTGTCAAGGTTTTCTTCTTTCTTTTCTAACATACTAGTACCAATGATTAGTTTCTGAAACTCATAAATATGACAATTGCAGAGATTGCAAATTCCACAAAACAATAAATCATATGTAAGAAAAGGTGAAGTTCCGGCATTCTAGTCTCTATTTGTTTATTTTGTTTTAATTTTTTTATTTATCATTATTAGCAATATCATTCATTTATTGGGGGGGGGGGGGGGTTTGTTTTCAACTAAAAAAAAACCAAACTCCATCACCACTCTTTTATAATACCAATACACAAAATACATTATCTGACTCCTTTGTTATAAAATATCAATGTCACACCACACCTGCGCATACAAATCTTTTGTGTTATAAAGTCAACAATAATCACATAGGAATGAATGCAATATGCAAATACCAACTCATGATATCATTATCACTGTTATTAAGTTCTTTTACAGAAATCGGGTATTTCCCCATTTAGAGATGAAATGAAATACAGAACTGGCATGCTATCACTTTTATTGTGGCTAGTTATGCATGCCCAATGAGAGGTATAAAATGTGACCCTCCACCACAAAACGACCAATAAGTCGGAAATTTGGTTGTTTTTTTTCAGCACAGTTTGAAAGCTTAGATTCTAAGCTCTAAAATGACATATAACTTGTCTTGTATGGACTACGCAAACCCTTGTAAATTACAATGAGAGTGCCAACGTGTCAGGCAGGCTAATGACCAAAACACTAGAGAAAACTGGCTCTAAAGAAGAGTGACCATTTAAGAGCGCCTCATCTGTGTCCTATTGTTTGTCGCAAAAATGGTTGAGTAAAATCTTCCTAGTCTACACTGTGAAGTACTAATTGGAATGGGTTGAAACTTTCCATACCTTTAGAATAGATATATTTATTTGTTTCTTTAGATTTTGAGTATAAGACAGTGCATAGTTATTGAGCTTTCCCAGAAAAGCGATGTGAAGTATGATCCAAGCAAGCTGACACACAAAGTTTGAATGTCCAAGAAAAAAAATGGTCATTTTGAATGAGAACAAAAACATATTTTAAAATGGTATTTTACCCTGACATTTTGTCAGATGGTAGATTAATAAATGAACTTTTAGAAATTACAAAAAACTTAAAATCAAAATTTCCACCCCAAACCATCTTTTTTCAGCTGTTTACTCTAAAACTCCCATTGCGACTTATTGGTTGTTTTGTGGTGGAGGGTCATAAATTTCCTTTCGATGTTTTATCATCAAATATCTCTCATTGGTTATGCAATTGATAAATATCTTCCAAATCTGCTAATTGACAATGAAAGCACATTGCTTTTTGTTTTACTCCCTTGAATACTAAGCCCAAGATCATTCGGGCTGGAGCCTATGGGAAATGCGTGTTATACCAAAATCAAATTGTTGCCAAAGGTTTAATAATAGGTTTTAGTAATCAATACACAGAGATAACAAAGGTAATTTGATCATTTGCCTCTTTTTTGCCAAAACTCACTTTTCAGCGGTAAAGTGTACTGTATTTGACATTCAACATGCAGCAAACACATGGCTGCTGCTCCAATCAATAGCAATTAAACTGGTATTATATCCAATTATCGACTAGAAACTCACACAAATCAATGTCTTTTGTGGATTCATAATCACAGGTGACATTCACAGATTAACACACTATGTGTCATTGACACAAATAGAGGGGGGATAAAAATCCATTCACAAGCAAGTGCATAATTTGGATCGTGTAAATCTATCACTAGAGTTGATGCCTGACATCAATGCTGATTGAAATGCTGATTCGAATCATGATTCTGGAGGAAAAATAGTGATTAAAGTCAGTCTCTTTCATCAATGGATTTAAAACGTTCATTTACACCTGACCTCATTTTATTACCCTTTATTAAAAAAAGATCACCAACTTGCCTACCACACATGTTGTTATTGAGAGCATTGAAAACATACTCAAGGCTGACCAAATATAGCAACACTAAATAGAACCTGCTCTTAGACTACATGTTGGTGAACATACCTGTAGCTCACACACTGTATAGCAGGTCACCAGAAGAATTCATCACTGGGCACAGCCATTTTTTATTTATTTATTGTTTCTGGGGTTTTGGTTAATATTTTGATAGATTTATCTCAGGCTTCTATTCAATATGTAAAAATAGAAAGAATTGGGAACGGCCTTATTAAACTGTACTCATAAAACCGTATGATTGATTGCTATGAAAATATGACCAAGGCACCTGTTAGGAGTGCTGTGATTTTATACACTCAACTGCACTTGACAGTTTGCATTGTGGCACCTGCAAATTAAAAGGTCTTATACACACTCTATGAGAGAGAGAAAGAGAGGATAAGAACAAACGAAGATAGTTGATTTGTGAGGGGAGTGCCAGTATTCATATTTGTGTGACTGAAGTATGTGACAAAAATATTTCATATTACAAATTATCGGGGGTGGTAACGTGGTAGTAGTAGCAATAATTATGGTAAAAAATCCTGTACATTGAGATTACAAAAACAATATTTTTTTTTAAGATCTGAAAAATGTGGAGAGAGAGGAATTATCTTGGCAAGCAGACATCATTGTTCATTGTGTGTGCACTTAGTATGTATTTTATTTTAGAGTGCTATCCTTGATTCCATGTTGTGGAAATGCTTTTGTTTAGTCCATATCACTAATTGCATTCTATCCTTGCTATTAGAAAGCAGTCTTAGAAAAAAAGTACAGTGAAACCTGTAAGGAAGAAAAAGAAAAATGGCCTCTCTGGGCAGGTCACTTTAACTCAAGATTAAAGGTAAAAGCTATTCAAGGAAAACAAAAAATGTCTCCATAATCAGATGGTCTTTCTATACAGGTGGTCACCAAACCAAGTCTGCCTGTAATCAAATAACTGCCCCCCCCTTGCATAAAACTTACCATTAACGTAACTTTGCCATCAATGGTAACTCCCATGGAAACCTTGATTTTGATTGGCTGTTGAGTGATATTACCATATGATGGTAGTTTCCATTGATAGCAGAGTTACCATTGATAGCAGAGTTACCATTGATAGCAGAGTTACCATTAATGGTAAGTTTAATTGAACTTGTTGGAGTTGCATTAAAACTATCATGACCGCAAAAAAACCCCCAAACAATACATGTGCACACTAGAAAGCTAGTCTTCAATGATGTGTAGAGAAATGGACCATGGCATTCAATCTATCACTATCACTATCTATCTAGCAAAACCTCCTCCACTACTGCATTCTCTATAGTAAGTTCATAATTCAGGAAGAAAAATATGATATCAATATATCTGATGTGATTCTGTATGTTCCTTATAAATAGATATACAGAAAAAAGGGAAATGTTGTACTAATGTTGCTCTAACCCAGCAAGGAAAATTGAATACATGTATATTGTGACTCCATACAAGTCATGTATGTTCCTATGAAGACACATGAACAATGGGAAATGTATGTATCATAGTGATGTTGCTCTAACCTGACCAAATTCACAAACGTATATAAGCTGTCTCTACTGGGACAGAAAGGCCCTGTGGCATGTTTATGGTACATAATCACTTCCCCTGGTCTAAATCAAGTTGGGTAGGTGGATATGGGGGAAGTTGAATCTTTTGAAGGGAATGGCGCTTGACATGTTTGACATTTAACCATGACATGCATAGGAAAGATTAAACCATGTCACACCAACAAACTGACATGTAACAGACAAACATTTGCCATTCGTGGTAATGTATTTCTTTTTGTTTGATCTATTGTGAAATTGGTACGGGTCTCGTTGGTGTGACAGGGGTATGTATGAAGCTCTACAGTGTACTGCACCTGTACTGCTATTCAAACACCTTTTGCTGGAGGTGTAGGGATGAATGGTTTCACATTTCTAGTATTGCTAGCTGAGAAGCTGGATGCTGCATTCCCCTGAAAGAAACTGGTACCAGTAAATGCAAATTCCATTCCTACCGCACTTCTTTCTCTCTTTTTCCTTTCAGTACCACAAAGGAATATGACTGGCAATATCATTTGCAAAATATGACTGGTCAAACCTGCTTATAAAGCTAGAGCCCACACAAGGGGAATAAAACAAAGTGGCCATTCTAGACAGTTTCATAAAAGCATATTCTTTGTACATGTGAGGGAAGTTGACCACATTAGAGGTTAATTGCCACTGTTAGACTACAGGAAAGTTGCACAAGACTAGTATAAAGAAATGTCGAAGAAAGAAACATGACTAGCGAAAGGAGTGTACAGGCTACAGCATTGTATGAAGAAACAGGTTTTGGGGAAGTCGGCTGACACCATATGTTTAGTATCAGGTTACATCGAGGACAGCGATAGAGCATACGATATTACAGCTGATTGGTCACATCAGTGCGCATGTACACGATAAGCCCCGCCCACTTATATGAATCTCCTATGATATAATGTTCAAGTTTTCTTTAGAAAATATGCTCAAACATGCGTTTCGCTATACAACATTTTGTTATACGACGATACGATATTCAGATTATGAAAATTTAATTACTTTATTAATATCGTATAGCTATACGATTCTCGTATATCGCCATACAATGAATTTAGGTAGTCTGAACAGGGGGGTAAAGAGGTGTGACTACACAATACATGGTAATGATGAGAATGAAAAAGCTGACTGGTGGGTGCGCCGACATTTGCTCTGGTGACAATCACTCCCAGCTTTATTTTGACAAAGATAATAATTATTATTAATAATGGTGAATACTTACAGAGCGCACACACCGTCTAAGGACGCTCATGGTGCTAGCCCTGCAACATTTCTCTTTAAATTTAACCTATGTACAGTATACTACAATTTATGTTATACATGTATGAGATTATTAGTACTAAAGACTTAAAACAAATTCATATAGGGTTTAGGTTAAAAGGGTTGCAATTGGCTTTTAGGTTATGTTTCGCGAGTTTGGGATTTGGTCAGGTAACGTGTATGGTCCAGGTACAAATTTGTTATTAAAGCATAGCATATTGACCATAGAGTAATTGCAGCATTTCTATGTTTAGTAGGACCGACTGATGCTTACCTTTTAGATGATCCAATTTGTCTCCATAGTGCATCTGAATCATTACGTAATTGATCCCGCTGGCCCCGCCCACATGAAAACCAACACCTGGGGATAAGAAATAGAAGAGGAAAAACAATGAATACATGTATGTAAGAGTTTCTTTGACTTAAAATGTACATGTACAATAAAAAAATTTTAGCCTTTATCTTACAGCATAAGTATTTTCTTGAAGATATTGGAATACCATAAAGTGTAGAACGACAGCAATTAAAATCTTCATGCAGCTATTTGAACAGTACAAGACAATGCTTTGGGATGAGAAAAACTGAAAGACATTATTGTAAGATAATAGAGTAAGAGAGAGACAGAGAAAGAGAGAGCGAGGTAGAGACAGAGACAGAGAAAGAGAGAGAGAGAGATAGATATAGAGAAATATGAAATCAGACATGGCTTTATGAAATATGCAAGGCAATGCTTCAGGATGAGAAAAACTGAAAGACATTATTGTAAGATAATAGAGAAAGAGAGAGAGAAAGAGAGAGAGAGAAAGAGAGGGAGAGAAAGAAAAAGAGAGAGAGAGAGAGAGATGAAATCAGGGTCAGGTCAAATCTGAAAACACTGCGAGGAAAAATGACCAAATCCTGGGTACCCAAAATCATGATGCAGGGCAAATTCTGATGAATAAATGCATGGGAATAAGAGCTGAATGATCAATAAGCAAGAAATAAAAATAACCTTGGACGGGTAATCTAATACTCATTTGAATCTGCTCATTGGGTACATGCAGAGATGCGGGTGCTCTCTACAGCTGATCTACGGAGAAGCAGTGTATATATAGAAACCTAGAGGAGTATGCATGTACTCTCCATATGGAGCAGTATTTCTATTTCTATACGGCGGCGCAGTGTCCATGGACATGCACTGACTGCACAAAGGATTCTCCCTCGCTTCCACTCGAGGGTTTTATTAATGGATGAGGTCATAATGAAGGAAGCACAATGTGCCATATTGGATTATCTCTCTCACATTACCGGTAATTGGGCAAAATACATGTTGTTGTTCATGACCACGAAATAAAATCTGAGAGGGTACATGATACTGGATGCTGTATGTTTTCCTCATACTCTATTTTTATATCTGAGATAATCTCTTATCGTCTCAATATTATCATATTTTTCATGATGGTTGTATATATGTACATTATATTTCATGAAGATAATCTCTCTTTCTCTCTCTCTCATGCATTATCAATCTTTTAGTATTCTGCTTGGACACTACATTGGTATATTTTATCTAACATCAACCTTAACTTTCTCAACCACCCATAAAAAGTCCCTTTTTACTTTTGAAAAGGTGCCCCTCTTCACTTTGATAAATGCCCCATTTAATGCCCTTTCCCAATCCTAATAAGTGCCCCTTTTCAAGATGAGTGCCCCTATTTACCTCTAATAAGTTCACCTTTTCCTTTCCATTAAGTCCCCTTTTCCCCTCTTCTTAAGTGCCTTTTTTCCAATCTGATGAGTGTCCCTTCTTTACTTCAGGATAAGTGACAACTTTCCTTTCTTATAAATGCCCTTTTCCCATTTTGATAAGTGCTCCTTTTCAAATCTCATGGATGCCTTTCTTTCTTTTTTTTTTTTTACTTCTGACAAGTGTCTCCCCACCCCCTGCCCCTTTTTCCCATTTTCACACATTTGCCAGAGACTCCTGCCTGAGATAACTCGGGCTCAGTATTCAATGGGTTAATTAATACACCAACCCATGCCATAGAGACTGGTACCATTTCTCACCTTGTGGTATATCAGGAGACAATGCATCCCTTGCCCAGCCAAACATGATGTTACTCTTTCCTAAACATGGACTCCCGTGACAGGCACTGGAGGTATAAAGGTCAATAATGTCTTCATTAGCATACTAAGTAGACATGTTCATAGCATATAAATGGACATTACCGGTAGATCCATTAAGAACATTGAAGCAGTGGCGGATCCAGGGGGGGGGGGGGCAAAAAAAAAGCCCCCACTAAGCGACTTTTCGAGAAGCTGGCGAGACAAAAAAAATACTGGTCTACCTTTTCCAAAAGTTGACAAACCTTCATTCATGCCCCCCCCCCCCCCCCCCCCCCCCCCCCCCCTCCCGGTCATGAAATCCTGGATCTGCCACTGTGAAGGTACTATCAACATTGTACATGAAAACAGAAAATTGCTGAATTATGAACAAATCTATCTTGAAAACAAATTAGGCTATTTAATCGAAGGGTTTGAACCAAAATAAGAATTAGTACATGTAGTTCTTTAAAATAGGCTTATACTACTCCCATATGGTTTGCCTGATTCATGCTCCAAACTGTATCAATCATACACCACTTTGTGAAAAAAAATGTTATTTTTCTCTCCAAGGAGCTCCTTTGAAAATTATTGAGATTTGTAAAAGTGAAAATTCCCCCACAGGGTTTTTAATGCATTTCATTGATCTTTTCCCAGAGGTCTTTTAACAATTTTCCTCAGCTTTTTTGCATGTTTCCAGTACTACATTACTCTCCACTTGCTTATTGTGCTGCTTGGTGGAGTAATGTCTGATAAATTGAAAAGGTATTTATTAAAAACCATATGGCAGCTTAATAGCTAAATAACAAGAGTATCCATCATCATTCATGCAAACAAATAAACAGTAAAAAACAATTCAATATAAAATTAGATAAACATTCATATTTACAAAAACATCAAAGACATTATGTAGCAAAATAAGATGCATAAAATAAATGGGAAAAAGAGAAAGAGAGAGAGAAGCATGATCGGTTAAGAGTGAGCATTTTGTCCGTCCGTGACACAAAATATATTTTATCGTAAAATTAATTGATTTTGATTTGATTCGATTTTAATTTATTTTCTTCTGCATGATTCACATTTCACAAAGGTATAGGCACAATTCGACTTTAATAAGTATAACAAATATAATTACAATCATATTCAGGGAAACAATGAGTATAAAATGAATAGGCGGTAGTAATTAATCTTAAATTAACCTTTGCCAACTTACTAATTTTTAATGAAAAGCAGAAGATGGACTGTCACTATAAGCAAGTGCTTGATGATGTGGCAACCCAATCATATTCAGATAATTAATATTTTTGCTGTGCGGAATGGACGACAAATTATATTATGACAATTATACTTTCCCCTTATAATTAATTTAAACTGCATGATACCTTTTTGATGGGAATGATGAAAAAAGGGGTTGGGGGCTAGTGCAAAAAAATAACTAAAAGTGAAAATAATGTTGATGGTGAAACTAGGAATAAAAAATTAAAGTTGATACATAAACAAAATTGTTATGAGATTTCAGTAATCTGAACTACAAACGTTAAGATGGTTTGTATGGCATTAAGCTGATTCAGTGTAACTCGATAGCAATCTTTCTTTATTTCTAGCTTTAAAAGCGGTGAGGTTTTGACAAGATTTGATGGAATCCGGGAATGCATTCCATATATCTGAACCATGATGTCGTATAGATTTATGTGCAATAAGTAATTTGGGATTAATCAAATGGAAATTGGCAGAGATACGGGTGGGATATATATGAATTGCACTATTAAGTGTGAAAAAGTCTTGGAAAGAATCAGGAAGTAATTTGTTTTTATATTTTTAAAAATACAGGTCTGGAGGGAATAGATATCAGAAACTTTGAGTGTTTTTAATTCATTGAATAACGGGTCTGTATGTTCCAATTTCCATTTGATTCCATTTTCAATCAAATACGAGTACTTACATGTACATGACTTATATGCTGATTCCAATTTAGATTTTCATCTATAAAGACGCCTAAGAATTTTGAACATTGTTTACGATCTAGGGTACATTACATGTATCAATCAATATGTTATACGGGAAATCGCATGCGCGTTTGAATGTGTAAAGTAAATAAAATTAGTTTTGTCTATATTAAGGGACAAGTTATTGCATTTTAAACCAGGTTGATACTTTCAATTAGGTTTTAAAAGACCATCAATGCTATCACACTGTAAAGCGCTTAGAGGAGTTACTAACTCGAAAGGCGCCATATAATTGCAGATTATTATTATTTATTATTACATTGAAAGTTTCTAGAAATTTGGTTCTTCAAAGGGTTCCAAGGTGCCAGACTTCTTGGACAAAACTATCTTTATGCAGGGGTATTCAAAAAATGACACTTTTAGGAAAATTTCTAACTGTGATGCACATATTTCACATCTCTTATGGAATCTAAAGCTTGTTTTGAAATTTGTCTGAGAGTGAAGCCAAATTATCTGAATAACCATTGCAAGTGCAAGTATTAGACAAGATCATGTTGTTCTGATATTAATAGAAAAAGAGAAATGAGAAGTCAACACAAAATTTCCCACTCCCAGAAATGGAACATTTTATTGATTCTCATTGAAATAAGAAACAATGACAACCAAGTTTTATCATTTTTCAGTACACCTAGTCAGTGTTATAGCTAGGAACTTTTTAGTGGTGGTTCAAATTGGCGACAATACAGTATTCAGAACAGCAGCTTCCGGTATACACTACGTAAAACATGATATCTATTTGTACGTGCAAATTACGAACAGTAGTACAGTATAGTGCGTAACAAAAGACAACAAAACTCGGCAAATCTTTAAGAAATAATCATTTATTGTCAAATAGAAAGCATGATTCTTCTACGATTGCAAATAAAACAAGAATAAAGATGGAAATATGAATGTAAGTACCACGTTTCTTCACAAACAGTTACGTTTAATGCTGTTTCTTATGTGAAATTAGTGCCGGTCGGAAGCAGTGTTTTTCACCCGGAGTGGTGGACGGAAATCCCCCGTGCTGGTCGGGCCCGTCCACCGCCGACAACCGTAGCTATAACACTGCACCTAGTGATACCCTCCAAAATAAATCATAAAGCAATCCATCACATCTAATCACTTATATTTACAAGCCTCCCAAATTGGAAAATTTTAAAATGTCCGTCCGTGACGCGAAATGACCACACTCAAAGACAGAGAGGGAAAAAAGGGAGGGAAGGGAAGAGAGAGAAAGAGAGAGAGAATGTGAAAGGAGGATGGAAATTGAAGAGAGATAGAGAAAGAGAAAAAAGATGAGAGAGAGAGAGAGAGATGTGGGGGGGGGAGTAGAAAATAAATTTTACACAATATTTCAAACCAAATGTTTAACAAGTGTAATAGGTCGAACAGAGGGTAGATTCAGACTCATGAAATTGTAATTATGAATTTAGATTTCTAAAGTACATGTACATATAATTCTAGTGTGGTTATCAGGTACAATACTTTTCAACGCAAGGGTAGAAAAATAATAAATAACATCAAAACTATGATAGGATGAATAGAATACTTACCCAACTGTTCTTTCATTGTTAGGTATATCTGTACACCCATATACAAGCATATGGTGTATGGTTTTCATTGATGCTTTGGGCTCAAAATTTACTGCAAGAGGAGAGAGAGAGAGAGAGAGAGTGAAAAACCTGGAGCAATTGACAAAGTACACCCTATTTTCATTATGCACCTCAGGCTAATTTAACTGGATACATTGTACATATAGATGGCACAGTATGTGTGTTGTGTTATTCTCATTATCAAAACTTTTCTACTTTGAAAACATTTTTTTAAATTGCAATTTCTCTAACTAGTATGGCCTAGAAGCATGTACAGTGTAAACTCCAAAGATAACAAACAAAGCACTTACACTTTATAATCAATGGAATTGATAAGAAAAACTAGCAAGAATGCAAAACTAATTAATTATTAAAGATATACAGGTACATGTATACCATTTTTTTTAGGAAAGAAATTTACGGGGGAAGAAGAGTAAAGCTAAGAAGGGAGGTTATTAAATATTTGGGGCTGTAATAATAGAGACAACACTCTCCTGAATTTGAATAGAGAAGTAATAACTATTAAAGTAGTGTGGGATCATGTGAAGAACAGAAGTTGGGGTTGGGTAGAAATAAAGTAAGATAGCAGAACTTACTTATATATGAATCTCTTAGTGGTGCAGCTTCAGCATAGCACAGGTATTCTTCAGGCTGAAAAAAAACCCATATTGAACTACATTAGAATACAAATCAAACTGAATACCCTGGTACATCTATCTTACTTTCACTTGATCTGCAAGCATGGTACTACTAAGTACATCACCTCCACCTGAAATCAATTGGATTTTCAGTAGATATGTAAGGATAATTGTTATGTTCAAATCATCCTCAATGGAAGTATATTGCAAACACTTTGTTCCCTCTTGTCAAATGGCCTGAATTCTTCACTGGGCTTTAATACATGTACATTTCAACAACTGGATTTGACAGTATTCTTTGTGTACATGTACTTTTATAGGCTTGGATACTTTTCGCATCCATGTATGATGTAAATCATTCCTAATCCCCCTGTATACTTAAAAAGATTTTTATTCATCATTTCCGTATCATGAAGAACTTGGCATTTGTACCTACAGGCATATACACGGAGCGTGTAAATTATGTGATGTACATCTACATGTACATCTACAATTACATGACATACAAGAGATAACTACATGTACATGTAGAAGCTTCACCTACTGTAAAGACAAAGACAATAGCTGTTTGACAAGGCTTGTTCAACCCTCACCTATTTCCACATGCAAGTTGTGCTTTACAGAATATATGAGGAATGAAAGCAATTATCCGTTATGCATTTGCCATCTTAATAAAGAAGCCATAAGCCTTTAAAAAATACATGTAAGAATATTACTTTAAATAAAATCAGTACACAGGCAAGGGGTTTTAAAAAAAAATGAGAGAAACCCCAAAATGCAGTGTAATTATTCATAACATCAATCATAAAACTACAGGAATGTACCACTTTTAACTATGTACATTTACTACATGAAAAAAATACAGTTACTACACATTAATTATTTTTTTTACATTGACGCCAGACATCAGCTAAATACATGTACATGTAGATGTCATTAATGAGTGCCTATTGTTCCCAAACTGATGAAATCAATATTCATAGTAATAACGATGATTTCATAAACCCATTTCATGAACCAATGTACACATGCATCTTCTAGCTCCACTGACCATTACGGATGGGTTGCCATGGTGATTCATGACATCATTATTGCATCCTCTGTGGTGCTGACACTGTATGCTAAGGTGTGCGAGCGAGTGTGTATTTGTGTGTTTGCGTGTGTGAGGGGCAATTGATACAAAAATAACTTTAGGCATGGTCATTCATTGAGGCTATGGTGTAATTGAGTAGACCTGATATCTTTATAGATGATGTACCAAGGGGGATACACATAGAAAATGGATGAATGGCTGACACACATTATCCACCAGCCACAAGTTATTTTTTGCCAGTGGTGTGACCGGTAATTTTGTCTAAAATAATGTGAGTTACTGATTAGTAATAGCAGTTTAGTTTAAAGCTCTTCTGGCTCTCAGCAAACCTTTATACTTGTAATATGCAACCATGTAATTTACTTCCATTCCTGATGACAAAACAGCACAATTTCAATTAAAAGGCCAATATAAAACATGCAAATAAAAATAAATGAGCTTAAGAGTTGATTAAAGGGCAATCCAACCTTGGTAATAACATGATTTGTGTGAAAGCAGAAAATAAGAAAAACAGGATGGTGAAAGTTTGAAAGAAATCGGACAAGGAATAAGAAAGTTACATGTATGGATGTTTGAAAAATGCGATCACTACATCCATGCGAAAATCAAATTGGCAATTTCGTGAGGCGATTGTGACATTCTTGTGGACAACCCTCCTGTCTGTCGTACACAAAAATATCATTAATTTGCGGTTTTCTCCGAAGCGCCTTTACCCTCGGGGCAGTACTCAAAATATATTGGAGATGGCATATTGTTATATGTCCCCATGAAAGAAAAAGATCCTACTGAGTAATACATTTGAAAAAAATGAAATTCTAGTCATTTCGTGTGTTGGAGCAAATGGGGGAGTTGTCCGCAACTACATCACAGTGACATTACCTATTCGGCCAATTTGAAATTCCCATACATGTATAGTGATTACAACTTTCAAAAATTCATAACTTTCTTATTGGTTGTCCGATTTCTTTCAAACTTTCACCATCCTCTTTTTCTTATTTTCTGCTTTAACACAAATCATGTTCTTACCAAGGTTGGATTGCCCTTTAATGGTACTGTACCATTTATCTTATGAAAGTACATAAATCAGAGATATGGGAAGAATCAAGAAAGCTAACATTGGTATTGGCAATCTCATGGAAATTCTATGAATTTCTCCTCTACTTACAATGATATCTTATCTATTTTCTGAGTTATTTATGCAGGGCCTGTACATTCCTGCAATTCTTCTTGAAAATCAACAATTTGATTTTTTTTTTAGGCCTTTCAATTTTATCTTATGTATACATGTATATGTAGATAAAATTTCACTTTCAAATGTGAATAATACCATATCAGTTTTTGTTATTCTGTATATTTAATGCCAAATGTTACATGTACATGTACCTTCCTACAGATAATAGAAATTTACAGCAGGAACTGTTGTACCTCTTAAAATAACAAAAGGTAGATTGTTTTTAAAATGTTTCTACATGTAGTCTTTTCACTATGTATTGTTCAGCGATCTATACATGTGCAATTATAGCTAACTTTAATACAAAAGTCAGTTTGTATCTATAGGCCTACAAGTAAATTTATGTAATATCATCCGTTTTCACAAAGTGATGATAACGAGGAAAACTGCATATTTTTTCAATTTTGATTTTTTTGCATTTTTGGACACCATTCACGAACATCTTGAACCTCACAAAGTTTCAGACCATAATAATGTCTAATTATGTTACTATGGCATTACCGTCAACAAGAAATTACATAGTAAAAGGATTCTGTGTTTTCACGAAGTGACGTCCCATATATGTTTTACGTGCGGCAGAGTTCCATCACTTCGTGAAAACAAAAAAGAGCGCGTCCTTGATTTGGGTTTGTTTTTACGCATAATGATGGTTAAATGCGCAAATCAAAACATCCCTGAATTTTGTGTTTTCACAAAATGACGGTTATGTTTACAGCTCATTCCCCCCCCCCCCAATATAAAAAATATGCAAATAATTAAACATAAAACTAAATATTGAAATATTAGCTATCCCAGGATATAAAATTTATTCAGTCACCCTTCATACATTAAAGAGGTTGAGATTATGCTTTAAAATTCTGAAAGCCATTTATTCAAAACTAACTTTCTTTTGGTTGTGCGCTCATCCATCACTTCGTTAAAACAGCAACGATATGTACTGGACAATACATGTATAAGGATCCTGCAATAAACCAGGCATAAAACATACATGTACCATATGCCCCATGTCATTTCTTTTTTATTTTTTGCTTTCTTTTATAGTAACCTTGTACAAGTAGTATAATTAGTATTTATATTTTTGCAGGTACCACTGTATTTGAATTTAGAATGAGAGATAATTTTTAAAATTCATAACTTCATATTGGGTTACAATCTACAGAGAAGATTTGGCATACTTTTTCAAATTCATGGATCACTAAATAAACTGTGTCTATCTTGAACTTAGTGATTTTACTATCACTACACCTAAATTTGAAAAGCATCATTTTATTCTAAAGAAATTAATATGGGATAATAATTTTTCCTTGATACTGAAATACATATACTCTACAACTGTACATTTTGAGGCATGCAAATTTTTTGCCAAACATTGTCTGTTTTCACAGCAAGGAAATTTCACAAATAGCAAATTTCAGTATTCTTTTTAGGATTCATTTATTTTAACTTTTTGGTTTACAGTACTTAGCAATGCTATAGTCAGCCCTTTACATTTCAATGCTTACATGTATATATGTAGTCCAGGTAAAGGGCGTATCTCATTGGCAGAGACATTGCCGCGACTGATCAGTCATTCATTCTTTCATTCATTAAACCATTCTATTTAACTATCCCCTGAAAATAAACATTACAAACTACTCTCTCAAAAGACACCTGCAATGGTGTCGGTGTGGTGGGGTCGGTTTGGTGGGGTCGGTTTGGTGGGGGCGGTTTGGTGGGGTCGGTGTGGGGTCGGTTTGGTGGTGTGACTGTGGTATAAGAAGGACTACTTGTGAATTGCTCAGAGAGAAGTAGATAATTAAGGGCTGGTCACATTTGTTTGATACATAATAAGATTTTCAATAGCCCGCTTTGGTAATGTATGCAAATTTTATACATACCTATCAAACAAAGATTGTTCTTGACAACCTGAAAGCTTGCCGGACATACATGTAAACAACAAATAATGTATGCAAACTGGATTCCAAGCATTGAGGCTCATTCATAAAAAGCAGGTTAATGGAATAGCTCGTCACTAGGTGCTCAGAGAATATATGTGCATAAAATTACCGAACCGGTCTATTAAAGCTACACCCTATTATATGGTATGTACACATGTGTATTATCTTGCCTGGTAATAGTAGGGCAGCTCTAGGATGTACCTTTAATGAATATCTCGTTATCATTATCGGACAAATATGACCAGCCCTTTAAAAGTGACAGCTAATCTTTCGTTTATGGGTGAAGTCCTGAAAAGGACTAGTAAACCGGGCGATAAATCTAGAGACACATGGTGAACCATGGACAACTCATTATTTTGTTTCTGTGTACAGTTGTATTCTGCTGCATCTGTATACATACATGTACATGCACACAATCCCAATATAATAACAGCATGGAATTCCTTCATAACAGAAACATTTCTAAAGAGCTATTAAGCCCAGGCAACAAAGCCTCAATTCACTGACATCGCTGATTGTATTTTATCATACAATCACATGTATCTTTTCTTTTCTTTTCAACAATATGAAGGGGGAAAACTTAAACTATTTATGTCAATCTTTTATATTCATGTCATTCCTTGGGACTTCAGTAACCTACAGTATCAAATAATTAAATAAATAAATATTTCTCTAGATATACATGTACAGGTACATGTAAAATGCTTTTAACAATAAAGGTGCATTGCCTTGGCAGATCTTCGCTTATTATCATACAAGGTTCCCACATCTAGCATAATTATGCTTTTTTGCATAATTTTTACCCTCTTGGAATCTAGCATTATTCCTGGCATAATTTGGTCAAATCTAGTACATTTTCACTAGGATCTTTTTAATTCTGAATTTCGGACTTTAAATAGAGAATTTGCTTTTAAGAACAGATATCTAAGGCTGATCTAAAAAACTAAGGCTTGTCAGAGAATTTAGGACTGAAAAGGAGACACTAAAATGCTGAGGACCCTTTTTTTTTTTTTGCTTGTCAGAGAATTTTGGACTGAAAATCGTTCCCAGGCGCCTGAGTAACGCTTCAAATGGATCTAGCATAATTTTTCTCAATCTAGCATAATTTGGGACGAGACTTGGCATAATTCTGATTTTTAGCTGTGGCAACACTGTTATCATATTTAAACATACACAGCATGGCAACTAAACTATCCAAAAGCTTGTTTTTGAATTTGCACATACAACATGTACGGTGGTCGACCCATAAATCTATTTCAAAATGTCAGTTTCAAATGAGAATAGTTATCATTTGAGCCATTACCCATGGGAACAGTGTGTTCCCTGTACTAAACCTATATTGTAATGAGTGAATTCAGTAGTCAACAGCTTACACATTGCATCCAATTTCTATCTTAAATCTTTCAGTGCTTTCACGTATACGTGTCATTTTCATTCACCAATTGCTCGACCACAGGAAAGGTATATGGTGGTCAATGTGTATCAAAATTTTAAGCATAAATCAAGCATTCTAAATATATGCTACCATCGACATTTTCAGAGAAAATTGCAGATTTTCTAAAAGATATTAATTAATTAATTAATCGTTAAACATTTAGTTAACAAATGAGAAACCAAAAAATAATGGACAAAAAAGAAATACAAATGTAATTTTCAATAATTCTTATGCATAAAGTTGGGTAAAGTAATAATGTTTGGTAAGAAATGGTAATAATTTTCCTACAAGTTTTGTACACAATATTTTGTGAAATAATAGATGGTTAATGAAGTGCAAACATTTGAAAAGTAAGCATTGATCACATTTTGGTAAAATTTGGAAGAGAGCTAAACCTCTTGGCACAGTAAATGTTAAAGGGTACCAATCACAAAAAAATATTTTGCTCTATACATGTGCGTTAGAGGTTCAATGTCATTATGCATGTAAATACTACATTCAAAATATGGGCTTCACATAAATTACTTCCATAAAGAGATATTTAAGTCTAACAGCGACTTGTGTGTAAACTACTAGACGCACCCGTACGAGCTCAAAATAAGAGCTCGAGCGAACCCAACTTGGAGTTCGGTTCCTCGCGAGCACCTTCATGTTATTCTTTATTCTCCTTAAATGTTGACCTATAGAATGCTAGATAAAATTTTTTGACGTTAATTTTATAGTTTCTAGTAGTATACAAAGTATTTTTTCAGGTGGTTGGTACATTAATCTAGGAAACTTTATGTGTTTGCCACATGAATATAAACCTTGCTGTGATTATTTACCTTGATGTTGGGCCTAAAATATAGCAAACTTATTTGCCCCTCTGCATCTTCTTGTGTGAGCTATCTGCAGGTTGTGTTACTGTTTGACACTATTATAATCTAAAGACTAAAACTCTTTTTTTTCTTCTTGGTTTTACAACATATTGGGTTGATATTTTCAGTAATATTTTTCATACATATCACAAAAACATCAATTCCTGCATGCTAGTAGAATACATGTACAGAATACATCATTACAAATGTTGAAAAAGAAGAAATTGTCAATAATCCAAGAAATTTTGTTTGGCACGTAAACATTAAAAACATAGCAACCCCTCCCCCCCTCAAAAACAACAACCACCGAACGACAACAAAAACAACAAATCCAAGAACAGATCTAGGTGAACAAATGATCTTGCAATAACTACTGATCAACAAAATTACTTGCATACAGAGTGATTCTGGGCATGTTTTTAAAAAATAACTTCAGCTAATGTCATCGTCATAAATATTTGACATTTTCCTATGTAACGCATTTCCAGTTTTTGACACTCTGGAGGAATCGACTTAAAGGAACTTTTCCTGCAATGCTCAATTCCCCACTTCCTCAAACATATTTCCTGTTGATCAAAATACTTACCCTTTTTGGTATAACTCCAGGCATGAGAACATCCATTTTAAAGTAATCATTGTCCTGCCTGGCATACTGCGTCCTACTCCTAGAAAGTGGCTGGTAGTAGTATCTGGCCTCTGACAATGATAACAAGTTCCACAACAACACCGATATCATGTGCAGGAGAAGGTAGACAGAGGCCATCCTGGTGTGTTTAGTTTCCTTCTTTGTTTAATTGACAAAAGTTTTGTGTGTTGTTTCCTTTGGCAGTATTTAAATCAGCATGGCCTTATCTGCTGAAATTTCTTCTGACGTACTGCCGAATGTCAAGATTTTGATAAAGAGGTTTCTATTGACTTAAAAACTATTAAGAAATAACAGTCAGATGTAAAATTAGAAATGCATTTGGAACAATTTGGAATTAAAGTTTTGTCATTCAATCTCTGAGTTTACATGTATGTTGACCCTTCTGATACATTGTATGTAAACATGCTTTTTTTTTACTCTTCAAGTTCATATGGTTGATTTCATAAGGTTTCTATCAACTTAATATCCTTGTCCGATGTGAGCCCATGCTAGTTTTGAATTCCTCCCAATACAAGTGATTCAGAGCTGTGGCTTCTGCTTCCTGTGGATATATGAAGGTCAGATTTCCGCAAGGCCCAACTGTTGTCTACTCATTTTCTTTGGAGGGTTTGCATTCTAATGTACAACCTGAATGGGTAGAAAGGAAAATAGAAAAAAAAAAAAGTTTTAAAATGTACCCTTTTCAATGTGCTTACAAAAGGCTGAGTAGAATAAAGTAGATACATGTAATGAGGAAAAAATGGTAACAAAAAGCAATAAATATTGTGCCCTTTCAATTCATGCTTTCAAAGGATACATGTAGGAACTATGGGGCTCCAAGTGGGCGCCAAGTGTGCGCCAAGTGTGCACCGAGTTATTCCGTACAAACTCATTTTGTGACAAAATTCACTAAAAACTCATTTTTGATACAAAATTATTGAACAGCAATTCATTTTGTAACAAAATGACTTTTAAAAGGTAATTTTGGAACAAAAAAAATTCTGTTACAAAATTAACAGGGCAAAATGTTCATTTTATTACAAAAATCATTCATTTTAAAAAATGAACATGTCCGACTGTATTTTGTAACGAAAAATTATTTTGTCCGTTCTCATTTTATAAAGAAAAATAATTCTGTTACAAAATGAACATGACAAAATCATTTTGTTAATTTTTATTTTGTAACCAAAATAATTCTCTTACAAAATTTGTTTTGTCCATTTTCATTTTGTAACAAATTTCATTCTGTTACAAAATTAACACGACCAAATTATTTTGCCAATTTTCATTTTGTAACAAAATAAATTTTGTTACAAAATGAGAATGGACACATAACTTTGTCCTGTTAATTTCTTTGTTACAAAATTACTTTTTCAAATTCATTTTGTTACAAAATGAATTGCTGTTCAATTATTTTGTACCAAACATGAGTTTGAGTGAATTTTGTCACAAAATGAGGCAATTTTAAACAAATTAAGTTGGTGAACACTTGGTGCCCCTACCCTTGTGAAAAAGTACTACAGTAGTACTGTAGTAAATTGGACCCAAGTACTGCAGTACCTGTACTACAGGTACTGCAGCTGCTGAACAGGTACTGCAATAGTACTACCTCAAAAAGTACTGCAGAAGTATCACGAGTACTATGCAAGTACATGTACCTCAAAGTCTCTACACTACTGCAGTACTACCTCAGAAAGTACTGCAAATGTACTACAAGTACTGCAAAAGTACTATGAGTACTGCAAAAATATTGCAAGTACTACAGTAGTACTGCAGGATTACTGCAGTACTACTGCATTACTTTGCAGTACTTTTTTCCAAGGGTATGATCACCAAATGTTCATTCCATACCAGAGTTTTCATTTTGTCAAGTCATCGACGTACATATTCATGTTTTGTAGCTCAAACAACGCTTACGTCATGGCCAAATGATACGCGCGCGGGGCCCAGCCTGGTACATAAACACGACCAGTCCACGTGTTTGGAGAGAGAGAGAGAGAAAGGGAGAAAGAGAGAAAGAGAAAGGGAGAAAGAGAGAAATGGAAAGAGAGATAAGTGGCTGAATGGTTCTCGTGCATATATACGGCCGTGGGCCAGTGCACATGCTTGTATAGAGCGCGGGAGAGAGAGCGAGAGAGAGAGAGCCACGACAGAGTGGTTGTATTTTAGTTTGGGGGCGGGGATGCGAGCTCGAGCACATGTTCCCTGACCTTTACGCTAGCTATGTGTTGAATCCAGGGAAATGTAACTAAGTTCCCTGTTTAATCTACGGACACGTTTTGTTGATTGTGCCCCTCTTTTAGAATGATTTTTTTTTTTGCTTGTCAGAGAATTATAGAGGGAAACTGGACCCCCACATCCCTGCCTCCCCCACTTAGCGAATTTTGGACGTCTGGCAAAAAAAAAAAAAATTGTCGCTTTGTTTTTGTTTAGCATTAATGGAAATTTCGTCAGACATCTCCACCACTGCACCACATTGTATAGTTTCAATTATGGTTGTATTGCCGACAACGCGCGCGCCATCGTAAGCAGCCGCCGTTTTAAATCTGCATTATAAGTGGAGGCACAAATTTCTTATGCTATATTTTGTCATTTTTAAAATTAAATTAAGAAAATAATCTGAACACAAACATTCCAATAGTTTCCCTAGGAGGAGACGCTGTGGTGAAGAACCTGTCAGTCGCTGGAGTTATCAGGAAAGGGATTTTCCAGGGCCTGCTAACCGTGCGCCGTTAGATTAGCAGAATAAAACTCCTAGCTTCGTGATGTAAAAGGTGTATAGCCCTTCTTTTTTTTTTACACTCAGGAAGCTATCCTGGCTACCCCCCCCCCCCCCCCCCCCCCCACTGAGCGACTTTTTGAGAAGCTGGCAAGACCCCAAAAATACGAGTCTACCTTTTCCAAAAGTTGACAAACCTGCATTTGTGTGCCCCCTTATCATGCTTATACTAAATCCTGGATCCGCCCCTGACCCATCCTAGAAATAGCCCCTACCCTATTTTAAGTTTTATTTTAGCTTTCCCTCAAATATAATTGGCGTAAAAGCTGTGTGTATCATGAGTACAACATGAATAACGTTAGGCACACAATGATGTATGATGTAGGAGACTGAGATAAAATTAGGAGATAAAAAAGGAGATAAATTCCGAGATAAAAATGTAGTCTCAGAATACACACACACACACACACACACACACACACACACACACACACACACACAAAAATTAGAGATAAAATGATGCTCAGAATACCACCCCAGGTCTAAGTTTACTGGCCTGATGAATGAGCAGATAACTTTACAAATACAATATCCTTGTATTCCAGCTAGGCTAACCGACATGTTGACATTTCGACTGCACTCAACACACACACACACGGTACACACAACAAAAACCCTTGCAAACAGATGTTTGCATTTTGATCAATTTTCTCACACTTCTGTACAAATTTTCACACATGCAACACGGGTTTCTGATATAAACGTGGACTGCATTCTATGATGCTTGTCTATATTCATCGAGGAAGCAAGAAGTAGATTTTAATACCAAATTTATCTCGTTATTTACCTTGCGAACTCCGCATCCACATCCAGATTCCAGATAACCAGCGCGTCGCCGAGCTAATCGGGTACGGTCTCGTAGATACGTACCGGTACTTGAAGAACACTTTCACTGTATAGAATCTACCAGATCACATGAGGGCGACACACCGGTATCAATCAGGATTGCATTGATTATGTGCGGTGTTTATAGCAGGGAAATTCCCTGGTTATACCATGTGTATTCTATGGTTAAGCATCAGAGAACGAGACTCGGCGGATTTGGAGGGGAAAAAATCCAAACTATAAATTTCGAGCGAAATTTTTTAATTGGAGAGAGGGAGGGGGGGGGGGGGGGGGGGGGAGAGAGAGAGAGAGAGAGAGAGAGAGAGATGGAGGAGAAGGGGTGGGGGACGATATAAGATATTTTGAACCCTTTTTTATGCACCCCTTTCACTTTCAAAGAATCCTCTATCCAGGCGGGGGCACCAGAGGAGCGGACATGGGTGTGTCCAAATAGTTGGGTCACAACTGAATCATGATGACATGATAAAAGCACCAGTGTACACTATGCATACGTAAGGCCTCTTTCCTCAAGTTTTATTAGGAATAATACATATTAAAAACAAAAATACCGGTAATTAATTCGATGTAACTCTGCACAAAGCTGTATCAAAGTCACAAATTTCATAGCAATAATAGAGTAGTCCCTGTGCTGATGACAACAATGTAAAGACAATGTATATTGTGGATATAGAAAAGTGCGTCATGCACTCTCGTAGTAAATTGCGCTTTTCCATGCACTAAATCAGCTCCAATACAATGCAGTACGATAATTCTATTTCGAGTATTAAATGTCATTGAGTAATGTAGACAAAATGATAGGTTATTCATTTTTTCCCAAATCTGTGCAAGGTTAATTGTCATGCGAACATGAAGAAATAAAAGGAAAGAACAAAAAACCTAATCAAACATTACAAAACAGATGGCAAAGTTTCTGTTTCTTCTTTTTTCGCGATAGTCTATCCTTTTTGGCCTAAATAATAATTATGTTCAGTCGCCCTCTTTCTGGAGTCTTTCTTTCCAAATATGGCTTTCCAGTTTTCATTGCGTTTCATTTGAAAAAAAAAAGAATAATGTGAATTGAAAGAATGGCTAAATCTTGAATGTGAACTACATGATATCTGCAGAACTCAGCGCTATACGGTGGACAGTTCCCTCTCTCGTCCGTCTGCTAAACTCAATCGACTGAAAATCTCGTTATTTAGACTTACGTGTATATACAATGTTGAATTTTCTCCCCCCCCCCCCCCTCTCTCTCTCTCTTTCTTTCACCTTTTTTCTCTCTCTTTCTCCTTTCCCTCCTCCCCAATTCCACTATTTCTTTCTTGCTGTCTTTCTTCTTTCTCTTTCAATTTATTGACAAAGAGATAATTATATGATTTTCTTCAATTTGTAGTAAAGTCATTCATCACCATTTAAGTATCAGTTTCGGTTAATATTGTCATAGCATTCATAATAATATACATAGACCATTATATAATTTCGTGTTATATGTATTTTTGATTTTCTAAACGCTTGTCGGGGTTTGTGTATTTTTTTGTTAAGCTATTCCGGTTAATTGTTGTTAAGTGTTTCCGATATATCTATTAATATATTATACGCTAAGGATTTGGGGCTCTTTTTTTTGTTCAAATAGGCTCCTCCCATGGCCCTTTCGGTCCCCGCCTTTTGGTACCCACGGGTGGGGAATGGTTCTTAGGGTGGTGGGAGGCACTTCTTAAGGGTTGACGTCCCGTCCATATTTCATAAATTCATTTTTAAACATTTAATTTCCGCAGGGAGTAGGCCTAATAATTCTGCCAACCCATGAAGCGGGTTTGTAGCTTCATGCCCAGTCCAACCCATACCCTTTACCTGTGAAGGGGAGGTATGCCAAATTAGAACAGCGTGGCCATATCCGCATGCATATATATGGATGGCTTCAATGTATCGTTCACACAGAGCATGTATGGCTTCAATGTACACGGCCCAACAACGCACGTGTTATTCGTCTCGCTGAAGCACATAACCCGGGTTACGCGTTATGGTTTCCAAAAAAAAGCAAAAATCAAGAAAAAAGGATATCAAATTCAGAGATGATAAGAAGGGGAAGGGGGGGGGGTAGGCTTTGGAGTTTAGGGTTAGGGTTAGGGTAGTGTTTAGGGTTTACTTACTTAACGGCACATTTGGGTGGTTGTCGCATAAGTCATTCCTATTATCAACAGCTGAATTGACATGATTTGGGAAAATGGCCTTCATACCGTTGGAAAGATGTTATTGTATATCGCCTCAATTCATTCCCTTATATAACAGACTAAACCAATATGTAGACATCATGCGGGGGAGGGGAGGTGTAGGAGATCAATTCATTTAAGAATATCGGTTGCAACGGTGTAAAGAAGGAGCCCCACCCCCCCCCCCCAAAAAAAAAAAAAAAAAAAATTCCTTCGAAAATATTTCCACTATGATATGAATACGTATAATTGTATTAATCCCTTCTGCCCTCGCGCTGGGGTTGATGGGATGACAATGCATGGAATGGGGGGAGGGAGCGAGAGGGGGGGGGGGGAAGTAGGGGAAAGTCAATCCGTCGTTCCTCCCAAGACCCATATAAGGGGGCCATAATACCCCTGAAACTAAAATGACAAATTCATTTTTTCTCATTTTTGCATCCTTTACAGGGGACGTACCGCTAATTATATGGATGTTATGTTGTCATGACCTTGATTTCTCTGAGTATTAAACCACAGAAACATGGCAAGATCAAATCGCTCCCTCTAGGTCTATGCATGGATATTGTACTGGACATTATTATATCCATATCATTAATCTTCATCAAGATGAAAATGTAATTTTTTTTAAAACTCATGCAAGCTTTGGATAAATAAGACATACTCAAATGTTCAGGGGCGGATCCAGAATTTAGTATAAGGCGGGGCACACAAGTGCAGGTTTGTCAACTTTTGGAAAAGGCAGACCTGTATTTTTTTGGTCTTGCCAGGTTCTTGGAAAGTCGCTCAGTGGTGGGGGAGGGGAGGGGGGAAGGTGGCGACAATTTTTCTTTTCGTCAGACCTCCAAAATTCGCTCAGGAGTGGTGCATGGTTATGGGGTCCCTGCATAATTCTTTGACAAGCAAAAAAAGGTTTTCATTCTTAAAAACAGGGGGGGGGGGTGGGACAATCGACAAAAGGGCGGATCGTACATGGTCATGAATACTTTCCTTCCAAAAAGGGGGGTTGGGAGGGCAAGGACCGGAAGTACCCCCACCCTGATCCGCCAATGCACATGTTGTAAATACTTTTTGGTAAAAAATAACTTTATCCGACTTTTTTATTTATTCACTTGATTATTGTGACAAATTAACGGTACGGTGATTAATCATAAACACAGCTAGCGCCCGTGGATGTCCACGGGCTGCTTCTGCTAGTATATATATAATACTGTAAGGAAATAACATACAACAGCATTGGCAACTCTCGTGGAATTAAAGGGAAATTAACCTCAGCGTATGAATTAGCTTATTTTGAATGGTGTAGTATATGCCTCTTATTTGATACATGCAATTTCATGTAAAAACACAGGATATAGATATAAATCACTATTTTCCAGCCAAGTTATCGTCTGCTAGCAATAATAAGGGGGCTGCCATTACTTTATGTGTACACGAACATATTTTTCATCCCAAGTAAAATTTCCTTCATCGTTAACTTGTAATTGATTTTTAGAGGACAAATATATATTAGATAAAGTCACATATTCTGAAATGTAAGTTTAGTTTTATATATTTTTTAAAAGGTCTTAATTTGTTCATAAAAAATATACTTCATAAAAAATATACGTCAAGGACGGAGAATTGACGTCAAGGACGGAGACAATCGTAACAATACCAAAACAAAGCGAGGAATCTGCTTTACAGGATGGCTATTAGAACTCATGGGTCGTCAATTATCTAGGCCCATGGCCAATAACAATCGTAATACAATCAGAACAAAGCGACGTATCTGTTGTAAAGGTAGGCTATTATCAATGCATATGGTACCTAATGATCCGTGTCATGCACAAAATGGCAGCCTCCATGGAAAGACGTAGCAGACAATAGGTGCATCTAGAATATCACGTGGGGTTACTTGTCCTTTAAATACAATGTGAAAGGAAATGGGTTCTCTCATTTCCTTTCACATTGTATTTAATTCCACGAGAGTTGCCAAAGCTGTTGTATATGTTATTTCCTTACAGTATTGTTAATAATTATTCTAATGTATACATGTACATATATCTCAAAGCATTTGCTTGGATCCAGCTGAGGCACGCGGCTTGTCTTTGTTCAAAAACTCACCTGCCCCCGACAAAGGAATTAATTAATAAGGTTGAAGATTTGTCAATCTGTCGGTCAATTGAATCTGGTGTCGCCGAAACCGCTGACCTGTCTCCGTGGCCTAGTGGTTAAGGCATTGGCGTTCTAAGCCAACGACCCGGGTTCGATTCCCGGCGGAGACATTTTTTCAGCCTTTGCAAACATTTCAAAAAAGGGAGGACAGCTCTGGGGAACTTTGATTTAAGTTACGCAACCATTATTCTCTCATTTCCTTTCACATTATACATATATATAATTTTGTTAAGGAAAAATAAACAGTTGTATACATAGGGCGAACCACTTGATTGTTTTCAAGTTCTTTCTTCTTCTTATTATTATGTATATATCATATATCAAATGCCTGCTTGTAAACAATTCGCTGTTTTTCAATTTTACAATACGCTAGCCCCTCACTCCCCTCTCTCTCTCCTATTCCTTTTTGTCTTTTTATTTGTCTTTTCTTTTTTCTCTATTCTTGTCTTTCTTTCTGCGTTTTCTCTGCCCCTTTTGTTCTCTTCTGTTATTTCTTTTTGCACGTTCCTTTCATCGCTATTTTTCCCCAAAACTTGAAAAATTACATAAAAACACTAATTTTTATGCAAGGGCCTGAAAATATTCTGAATAAAGGCTTTTCCCTGAAAACTGGCATCTCTTTTTGTTCTTGTTAAACGTAGTTGGTAACACTTTTTTTTCATAATCTTTTTTCTTATAATAGCACATTAATGAATTTTTAATTTGCTCTTTTGCTAATGCATGTTTTTATGTTCCAATGTTTATTTTGTCATAATCTTTTAATGGAACCGAGTATTGTTAGTCTTCGCACTTTTTATTTTTTTAATAAAACCGTAGTTGAAGTGAATCAGAAATGTATGTAAAATGCAGTCGCATGCATGGTATGTAATTATTATGAAGGCTAATTTAATTTATAGCATGAGGATTGAATAGACCTGTTACTAATGCATTTCAATTTAAGCATGTTTCTCTCCAGAATAATTAGTTACCAACTACTGTATAGTGCACATGCTATATGCATAATAACATCTCTATGGATGGGTTCCATTTTGCTACGTCGAACAATCTTCTGGCAAGTTTTTTTTAGTCGTCAAAAACTTTTGTTCAAGAAGTATGCATACAACTACAAATAATAATAATAGGTCTATTCGTAGGATTTTTATTTCCATGTGGAGTAGTGTAGAAGAATTAAGTATAGGGGTGCAGTAGATACTTTTGATCGTTAATAACTAAATAAAATTATACCTGGTATCAGAATGAGGGTTTTATATTATAAAGTTGAAGGATGTAAAATTTATTTGGTGCACATTTTATTACATTTCTCTGAATACTTTTCTTAAAATATTGCTCTGAATATAATTCGATTTTTATCACTTTTTGACAAATAAAGGCCACGAAATATGTGTGTATCAGTAGTAAATTCAGAAAACAACGATTGAGTGTTGCAGTTTAAATTTCAGAATACCTTTTTAATCCAGCCTCATGAATCATTAAAGACTCTGGACAGTAAAAGGTTGGCAGAAATGACAGCTGTGTTCTGAATTAATAGACCCTTCGGTAATGTATGCAAATTTTATACATGTCTTTCAAACAAAGGTTGTTCTTGAAAACCTGAAAGCTTGCCGGACATAGCAACAAATAATGTATGCAAACTGATTCCAAGCATTGAGGCTCATTTATAAACAGCAGGTTAATGGAATAGCTCGTCACGAGGTGCTCAGAGAATATATGTGCATAAATTTGTATACATTACAGAAGCGGTCTATTGCTGTATGATACATACAGATTATGTGGCCTTGATTTAAAAAAAAATGACAAATCTGATTAAATATTGAGTGCAATATTTAAAGAAGAGTATTCAAAAAAATGTCACCCAATAAAATTTACATCCTCCAACTGTACAATGTAAAAAACGCAATTTCCTTTCTTAAAACTCAATTTTAGACCCGGGGTCAGGGCCCTCTTGTATAAAAAAATAATTAAACGCAATGCCATGATATGAAAGTCGTAAATACGCGATCCCGATTTGTATGAAAATCAATTTGCTTTCATTTTTTTCATATGCGTTCACACGCAACTTTTTATGCAAAGACCATAGGCGGATACAGGATTTTCAGCAAGGGGGGGGGGGGGGGCGCACACTGAGGAACCCTCCGTTTGATGAAGGCAAACGGCCATCTAGGGGGTCCGGGGGCATACTTTGTCAGACAAAACGGGGGGGGGGGTGCACGCCCCTTGCGCCCCCCCCCTCTGGATCCGCACCTGAAGACAGCTCAGGTTTAAAATTCTAGAAGAATAAGGGCCATAATGTTTCAAAATGTTTCAAAAAGGCCGAGAAGTGAAAGCGTTGTCAAAGTTCCATATAATCTCACTACTTACACTACTGGATTTTAACACCATAACGATTGCATTAACAGAGTCACTCTTCGACCGGTTTATGTCCATTCAACACATAGCTTTAGAGTGTGGAAATGGTCATAGGATTATCAGAATTAAATATATCCTGGTAAACAAATGAATAATACCGACATTATAAACATCATACTCAAACACAGACACACACAAAGGGGAGAGGAATACAAAGAAATTTAACAAAATCAGAATCTTGCAAAGTACATTATGAAATGCCCTTTGTAACTTGCATGAACTCAAATGTTGACATTACATGTATAAGCTGTTTCAAGTCAAGCTGTACTTTCTTCTTCAGAACATCCTATGGTAGGAAACTGAAAAGAGGAAGGAGACAGTTTACCTGAAAATAGCTTAGAACTCCCTCTCTCCCAACCCCTTCCGAAACTATTTATATTGCCAGAATGCCTATGGTTTCAAGTTTCAAGATTAACTTTTATCGAATATCCTAAGTATCAACGCATCTGAAAAACAACAGTGTCGTGACACAATCGGCATTATCTGCAATGAATGTTTATTACAATGCCATGTTAATAGTTATTTCATTTAATAATTTCAACACGGAAACACGTGCTTCAGCCAAGGGCTTTTGTGCAGCAAGTCCGTGCATAAATACTCAATTAAATATCTAGTGAAGTAATTATATGGACACTACAAAACAAAACAAAACAAAACAATTAACTTTCACATACAATGAAGATTCTTACTATACTTTATACATATGTAAACAGTTTGTTATTATTTCCAGTATCATTGCCTTCAGATAAGACTGGAACAATGTTGTTACTTTCTAAACCATTTTTCTTGGCGAGGGTTTGGGGGGGGGGCAGGGCTGGATATATTCATAGAAATTTATGTTGAATAATATAAACTTACAATGCATCACACACGGACCCTTCTTATCTCCTTTAGAGAGGCATATAATAATTATACGCCGTTCAAAAATGTTGTTTAAATCTAAGTTGTTTTTAGCTCTCTTCGTAAACTTTGCAATCCATATCATGTTTCGCCCTCATGACGTTGATTATATATTCGCTGGTATGCCTTGAAGGTTAAAAAGGAAAATAATTCACGATTTTTAAAATATAACGACGAACCTGTGATAAAGAAACCTGGGGCCCGTTGCATAAAACTTACCATTAACGGTAACTTTGCCATCAATAGTAACTACCATGGAAATCTTGATTTTGATTGGCTGTTGCGTGATTTTACCATGGTAGTTACCATTAATGGTAAGTTTTATGTAACGGGGCCCTGATGATTATAAGAACAACGCAGGGCATATCAAACGTCACTTGTCAGCATAGGGAAGTGCGATATATACAGCCATGGACAAATTCGAAAAGATAAAGGTACTGGTTTATAGAGGAACAAACACTTCCACCCATCTCATGAATCCCCCCCCCAAAAAAAATAAATAAATAAATAAAAATAAAAATAAAATATATATATATATATAATAAAATAAAAATAAAAAAGAAATAAATTAAAATAAATAAATAAATAGATAAATACAAAAATGAAATAAAAATCAATCAATAAATTAAAAAGAAAATTGGGATTGAATTTGTGAACATGTGCTTCGGTCTAGAAGGTAAGATTTTTGTTTAAATGTACCACATTTTGCGCTCAATGAGGAAATACATGTTGCCCTATTTAAAGAGCTATAACGAATTGTCCCACTGCACTTTTAAAATTCGAGAGCTTATTTGCGAGTACATATATAATGCAATAATTAATCTTTTTATAATCATGTTATATGAAGAAAAAAAATTGTTCTTTTGAAGAATAAAATGTTTCAGTCTCGATCGAAAAACAACATACACAAAAAAAGAAAGATAAATAAATAGATTTAAACAAAAATAGATTAAAAAAAAATAATAAAACCGATCGTATTCGATGTCAGTAGGCAGATTTGCTTAAAATACATCTGGGGAACGTTTCATCAAGCATTTTATCAGTGATTTTTACTGACAAATTTGCTCTCAACCAATCAGATGCAAGGATTTCAGTAGCTTATAACAGTTGTCGGTAGAAATCACTGACAAAACGCTTGATGAAACGCTCCCCAGATATTGAAGAAGCCACTCTTTGTTTTCAGTCATATTCGTTGCTGTATGGTTTGGGTAAAGAAAATAAATTTAAAAAAATTATCAGTGATTTTTACTGACAAATTTGCTCTCAGCCAATCAGATGCAAGGATTTCAGGAGCTTGTAACAGTTGTCGGTAAAAATCACTGACAAAATGCTTGATGAAACGCTCCCCAGATATTGAAGAAGCCACTTGTTTTCAGTCATATTCGTTGCTATATGATTTGGGTCAAGAAAATAAATAAAATGGAACATCAGTGCTTGGATTGTCTCCAATTTCGTTTTACGCAAAAAGTGGTTATATATATGTTTATTGGTTGCTTCTCTGTCTCTCTCTCTCTCCCTGCCTCCCACTTTCTCCTCATGCCTCTGCTTCTCTTCCGCCTTTCATCTCCCTGTCTCTCTCTTGTGGAAATTTCATTCTTATTCCAGGGGATGTGGAGGGGAGGTGACCCATCAATTCGACATGTATAATCTGTGGAACATATATTATTCCGAATATCAGAATAATACCTTTTGCCCTCTCCGACCCTTAAGATACACATACAGATATTTGAATATATCATAAAGAAAGTAAGTGTGAGAAAATTACAATGCCCCGACCGGGATTCGAACCCGGAACCCTGGATTATATGACCAGTGCTCTACCAACTGAGCTATCCGGGCTCCCGTCGAAGCAAAGTAACAAACTCACATATAGCCCCTCTCTTTCCATCGAGCGTAGGGGGTACATCCATACCAATTCCATGCGTACGCTATATAATAGCCTACCAATGAGACAGGTCTTCCCTCTAAAGTCGGGCAAATCCATGCCAACGAATTTCTATAGAGGACAATTTGAATTCGTAATTAAATATCATAACTGATAGGATTGAAGTAAATTGAATATATCATAAAGAAAGTAAATGTGAGAAAATTACAATGCCCCGACCGGGATTCGAATTGGTATGGATGTACCCCCTACGCTTGATGGAAAGAGAGGGGCTATATGTGAGATTGTTACTTTAATTCGACGGGAGCCCGGATAGCTCAGTTGGTAGAGCACTGGTCATGTAATCCAGGGTCCCGGGTTCGAATCCCGGTCGGGGCATTGTAATTTTCTCACATTTACTTTCTTTATGATATATTCAATTTACTTCAATCCTATCAATTATGATATTTAATTACGAATACAGATATTTATATACATGTAGTTCTTTCTTCCCCATCGACATGATCGACATATTGAGGTCAGTTATCTTGGCGCCTTTTATACTTGAAGGCATCTTCTAATACGTGCAGATATACTGGCAGTCTATATGGGGAAGACTAAATAGTTATCTATTTTTTACCAGCTGGAAATAAAAAAAAATAGGCTTTGCACTTATCAGAAAATAAATTTGCACTGTTACAAGGATACCAGCAAGCAATAATTCTTAAGTACCATCATTAACATTAATGTTACTATTGATATATATCCATCTCCATTAAACAAGAATACGTTTTCAACTACACTTGACAGGAACATGTAATCATGTTACCCATTTTTCACGTTGTTATCGGAATGAAACGCATCATTATATACGCACGTAAAATCAGAGGCATCTTCAGAAGAACGCGAAGGCTACAAAGAAAAATATCTCCAGTCAAGGAAGTTTGGCAACAATACATAACTTTTAATGACAACAACGATAAAGGTAGAACATTATGTATAATATTTCAATAATGTCCATGCATGTTTACAAAATACGTTTGCTATACATGAACAATATTTCCAGGTGCTCACATAAGACACTTTGCAAACTAGAGATGTCTGCAAAATCTGCAAAAACTTTGCTTAACCTTTAAACAATCACTAACAAAAAAACAAAACAAAACAACAACAACAAACAAATACACACACATACAAGCCCTCGATTTTGAAATACATGGAAAGGCTAAAAAGTTCTATATCAGCTGACAATTGCAGATTTCCTGAACATTTCTCGGAGTGGGGGTGTAAATTTAATTAATTATTATTATTATTATTATTATTTTGTTTTAATTATTTTGTTTCTTTTTTTATTTATTATTATTATTATTATTATTTTGTTTTAATTATTTTGTTTCTTTTTTTTTTTATTATTATTATTATTATTATTATTATTTTTTTTTTTTTTTTTTTTTGGGGGGGGGGGGGAATTGTATAGGACTCACTTTAGAAGGTTTTCTTTCTTTGTACATTTGACAACTACGGTGTTACTGAAATACATCAGTGGCGTAGCTACGGGGCCATAGGGGCACACATCCCTCCCCATCGAAAGGTGAAAAGGGGGAAAACAGAGAGAAAAGGATTTCATCAACCTAGTAGTAATACCGGTGCCCACATTTCCATGAATCAGTGCCACCTTAACAACTGGACTCACGCTTTACCACATCAAAGACAACATTCAAGAGGACGCCCCAACAACAATAATATTATCTACAGGTGTACAACAAAGGATGTTTTATGAAGATAAACTCCTTGAAAAAAAAAAGAACCCAATATCGCAGTATAAGTATGTCCCCTCCATGACGTCAGTGACCCCTCAATGGCTAGACACACGCTACACCACCTAAAGACATTACTCAAGAGAACCTCCCAAATATCAATTATCTACAGGTGTACAAAAAAGGGTGTTTCATGAAGATAAACTCCTTGCAAAATAGGGCACAAGATCGCAACAAATGACGTCCAGTCGTGATTAGGTTCCGACGGCCTCGTATTAGAGTTCCGCTCAACACTCCTTGGCAGGATGTAGTCCCGCCTCATAGTACTTCGTGTCAGGTTCACGGAGAGGTGTGGCTGTTACAATAAAATCATCTTGAAATAATAACTGCATTTTGCAAAACTATAATATTGCATACACTGCAATAATGTGTAACAGGTGATATCAATACTGGAATATAAGAAAGAAGAAAGAAAAAAATCATGAAGAAAATAAAGTATGATGAAGAAGAAGAAAACAGAAAAGTACAAGACACGGACACATTCTGTATAATTATAATAAAACCAGAAGAAGTAGATGCGGAGGACACAAAGCAATTAAATGAAACAGAATAAAAAGGGTAAACGGTAATTTTGAGAACTAAAAATAACAACAGAAAACGGAAAAGCAGAAAGTAAAAAAAAATCTATTTTGAAATACATGTATATAGATTTAACCTATTTCCTAGTTAACATGGTTAATATATCACGAAATATGCTACATGAGATTACATAAATGAGTACAGAAATATTACCAATGCATAAGAATAAAAGAATTTAACTAACTTATACCAATATATACAAATCAAGTCAATCAAGTAAAAAAATTAATAAGAGATTTGAGAAAACGAAAGTATATATATTAAAAATATTAAACTCATAATAACAATTTCCTGGTTGATATATCAATAGCTATATGTTAAGTGGGATTACATAAAGATTTAAAGAAATAAAATATTGCATATAAAATATCAACAAAATTTAACTTATTTCACCAACATATACAAATAGTCAATTCATTATATACTTTACAGGAAAATATGGTTATCGTTTACGACGTTTTACTCATAGGCATAAATATAACATCACTTGTTATAACATGAGAAAAAAGTACTACTTTATATCTAAAACGAAACGGCGCAAAATCAGACAGTGAGTTTAAAATCTCATAAACATCAACATTTTTTTAAAAAGAGGGAAATTAGGTTAAAATTAAAACCGTGGATTAGTTTGGTAATACAAAAATAGCCCAACAAACGGTGACCATATCAGTTAACAAACATATCAAAATCCGTACAGTGTAGTGACATACCAATAATTGACAGAGGTGGTTGGGTGTCGCATTTCATACCACCCACAAAAGGTCTTATTGCAGACGTATTTCTAGTAATTACCCATTTTGACAGGACTTAGACAAGCTCCATAAACATAAGCATGTGTTTTGAGGCAACAGAGGCTTAATTTTTCAGGGCGGGGGGTCCAAAATGCTTAATGTTTAGAAATCGTAGGCTTATCCTTGCACCCCATGTCCAGTGTTAATTTTTTTGACGGGCGAGGGACACAATCGGCCCGTACCCCCGTACCCAGTTGGATCACCGTAAGTAAACTAAATTGCCCTATTAATTGTATAATTTTGTGCCCCCGTTTTAATAAATCCTGGATCTGCCCTTGCCCTCGCTTGCCCTCGCTTAAATGAAGTTGGAGCCGTTTGGTTTTAGTCACACAGAGACTTGATATTCGTGTCAGTATCCCGTAAAGTCTAAAGCCATCAGCACCTGGGGAATGGTATCCAAAGTTGTAAAGCAATATATTTCAAGCATGAACTCGACAAAGAATAAAGCCATTTTATGATGCTCTGATATCATGAAATTCCCTCCGAAGTTCGAACTAAAAACGACTCCCGCAAACAATTATTAACGACGCTTCCGAACAACCGCGCATTTTTGGCGAACTTTTGGACCCCAAAACACGACTGTTGGACTTTGCCATTTTTCGACATTCGCATCGTTTGCGAATCGTTCGCGTGCCCCCGTGAAGGGGGGGGGGGGTAATTTTGTTTGAAAACGATTCAAACATTCAATTTCATATTTATAAAAAAAAATAACCTTGATCACAGACCAAAATATCATTATGATTCTATTTTTCTAGAGATATCAATTGACATTAGAATAGTTATTTTAATGTCTTTTTTTTTCAAATATTACATTAAGTTAGGAGTTGCATGTAATATTTGAGACGAAAAAAAAGGCACCGTAAATGTCCTTATACAATCACCAAGTCAAGAACTTTAATTTGCATTCGTCATTACAGTGAAAGATGTAAAATATACGGTATAAAGAAAAATACATTGAAATTAATCATAATGCACATAGCGCGCATCTTTCGGTATTTCATATAGCATCTAGTAGATTTGTCCAATTAAATGAGTACAATGTTCAAATGTTATTACCAAAGCGAACCCTATTCACAGCTCAAAGTTAGATATAATGGAAGCCTCATATGTGTTACGTATAGGGGCATAAGCCATGCAGTCAATTTCAGTATATTCCGGCTGCTCTTCTTTGTCCTTCTGATTGTCCTTCTTAAAATCTGCATCCCTTCGCATACCTTTTGGTACTGCATCGTAGGTAACTCGTTGTAAGCTTAGAGAACGCGCATTCCCATTCGGCGATTGCGGTATCGGCCGACTCGGCACCTTTGGCTCCATATAGATGTTGATCGGGGGTCGACCGAAACCAGTTGGGGACGATACTTCGCTATGCGAGATTTCGGTGAGGTCGGTACCGGATCCTCGAGCAACGTTCTCGTAACCGAAAGCGCGGTGGTCCACGGGTAGAATAGGAGGAGAAGGGGCGGTTGATCGCATCTGGTAGTCGTTTCTAGGACCACTTTTGGGGAATGTGGCAGAGGACTCGCGGAATGCCCCCGAGTGCATCTCAAAATACTGATTCTTCTGTGCTTGGATGTTCTGTACACTTGGTGGATTTGGCGGTGGCTGAAGGGAATTGCTACTTGTCACGAAAGCGGAGTCTTTGGCGAAGATATCCTGACCAGATGTAGGTTCAGCCGTTGTTGAATATTCGCTCTGTTTCGATGACCACAGCTCATCGGCACGCTTGGCTCTGAGATCGCGACGGCGTCTGTGTCTCTTACAGATAGCTTTGATCACAATCATAAAGAGGAGAGTAATTCCTATTCCTCCGACGAAAGCAACTAAGATGGCTATGATCGGAATCTTGGATGGCACGTGGACCAAGATACTGCTGTTGTTGCACGCCTTTTCTTTCCGGGACACAAGAAGCATCATTCCTTGAGATGACTTTAAACCAGATGGTGTGGATACCTGACACGTCACCATGGTCCCATTGTCCTCTATCGCTGCACTAAGTAGATGAAGCTTCCTTCCACCATCAAAGAACGAAATCTTAGGTGAGCTTTCAGGTAAAATTACACTATTCATCAGCCATTGGTACGCCACAGAAGGCATCCCGAAACCTGAGCACCAATAGGTAACTTCATCATTTTCAAACACACGTCCACGTGACTGCGTTAAGGTAACAGTCGGTGGTACGCTTAGAAGGGTCACGGTGCATTCTCGCAGTTCCGTGAAAACTGGACTTGATGCCTTGCAAGTAAAGTTAACTCCGTTATCCTCCTCACTGAGAGTCTTATTGTAAGTTATTGTATTTGTTGCAAAGTCCCTGCTGCTTGTCAGAAGTTCTTCTCCCCGGTACCAGTTAAGCTGAGCTGGGGGTACCCCTCCGCGAGAGAGACAGGACAGACGAACTCTATCATTGACGATGCCAGAACCTCTTACCACGCAGTCGGGGTATTGTGGCAACGGAGCGGCATGCACTACCAACTCATAGTCAATCGTCTTGATAAACTTCTGAACGGTCTGGTTGATGGTGGTATAAATCTGGCACCTGTATATACCACCATCCATGAACCGCACGGGTGATATCTCGAGATCGTAACGGGTGTTGCTTCCTCTCACAGCGAGTCGTGGGTAGAGCTCGGCTGAGAGGATGCGTCTGACGACTCGCTGAGAGCTGAGGTATTCATCAAGCGATCTGGAGTACCAGAAGACGTGCGAACCATTGGTGCCGCTCATGTCACATGGCATCGTTACGGTGCCGTTGACGATTCCCTGGATGCTGATGTTGCTTGCTTCGACCACGACGGCGATCGCCACAAACAGAAGACTCTGAAATAAACCAGCCATTTTGTCAACAAGTATACACTTTCCTCAATAATGCCAATATGGTTTATGAGTCAGTTTCCAGCGTTAGCGTTTCTTTAATTTCCTAATCAATATTCAAGTAATCTATCCAAGCACAGGTGTGTTTTGAGACTACAAATACGATACAGTACTCTTGAATAATATAACACAATGCTTTCCGAGGTCAGAATTATATTGGTTATGTCGGAATTACAGGAATAGTGTTCCACCCTGTAAGTTTGCAAACGCCCTCAAAGCAAGCTCCTCATGATATCGTAGTCGACTAAAAATGGATAATGTTGAACTTGTGCCAAACTCAATACACGTTGGTACAATCAGTGAAGGCTTAGTCCGGAACACTAACGCCAACTTGGTGAAGAGAAGAAGAAAATGGAGCAGAGAAAGGGAGAGAAGAAGAAAAACAGAAATCGACGCAAATCCGGACGTATATGCTGTTATAACATTTTCAATTAAATTACCGCTAAATAATGCAACATCCTTTGCAGATTCTGCACAAATTTGTCATCGCAAGCTGCAATTAATTTTGATAGCGGATTCCACGTTTCCCGTCCAGAGGGCTCGGATCAAGCGATTGCGAAGGGAGGCCTCTCAAAGCAGAAAGAATGAGAAAAAAAAACCGAGTGAGACAATGATCTCGCTGAAGTTGTAACTTTAAAAAAATATATATAGCACACTGTTGTCAACACTGGCTATGTTCACAGCATCAAAATGTAATTTGAATGTCCTTTTCAATAACACCAATAAACATTAATGCACTCCTGGAACTGTCATCGGATTACGTAACATACCACCAGAATCCATTACCTCTTTCCAATTCGAACGTTCGCTGATTAATAAACGATTTCAAAATAGCTTTCTATAAATGACACAATCCACAGCAAACAGTTGCTCAGTTCTCCGAAGTAAGAAAACAAGGTCATAATTCTAGCCATTTATACCAGCACTTTTCATAATTCGGATTAATCACATGCAGAGTCTGGCTGAAGAGTGACCGGTGAGAAAGAAAAAAGAGGAGTTCAGGTGCGGCAGCTTCACTGGGTCACTATAAATTCGACTCGCAAAGAGGAATGAACTTCCTCCTTCTAACATGCAATCTTCATTGTTAATCGATCTCAGAGTATTGAACCTGAACTGCGGTAATCACGTGTTTTCCGGACTGGGATATAAAACTTTGTGATATCTCGAAGAATCACATCCACCTCTTTGAGAGAGTATTGTTCATGAACACTCTCTCCCTCTCTCTTTCCCCTCCTTGTTTTTCCTCTCCCTCCCTCGATTTTCCAGGCTTTCTGTTCAGCTGTTACTATGGTTATCTGTCTGGTGATCGGAGTGAGTTTTGGCGGAAATATGTCACTTGAACTCGGGGTGATTGGTTTCTCCTTATCAGCTCAATCCTGAAAGTTTAGATCCTGTAAAAAACAAGAAAGAAAATTTAACAACTAAATACTTAACAATTAATCTTGATCATTTTCGAAGATAAAAGCTTTATGCTTGCTTCAATATTAATCCATGCAAATTAGCTACTCTTTCTAATGATTCATCCCAAGCTAGCCGCCAAGGGAAGTTTGATATTTTCAAGAGTTAATAGGCAAAACAGAAATGAATTCAAATGGGAGAAATAAAATAAATCTTCATTCATGATCTTCCTTTTTTGTCATCGTTTTGTCTAATTGTCTCCATTTTATCATCTTTCACTCTTTCACTTTTCCTTCCCTTCACTTTCCTTTCTGGGAGTTTTGTATCATGGAATGTCCATTTTGTCTTTTTTGAATGTGAGGTTACATTGTCAATAGGAAGACACGATTTTGCCCGTCCTACATGGCAATCATTTTTGATAATGCGAATTATATTACCGCCAGTAAGTAGACAGCTACATCTGTGTTGATCTACTTTGACGCTCTTTTATATAAAATTTTGCAAATAATTAAACTGGTCATATGCAGTGGTGTATCTACAGGAGGGGGAGACACCTGCCCCTCCAATCGAATTGCGAAAAAACATGGAAAGTACAAAATAAGGGAGGAGAAGGGACAAGATAACAAGATGATAGGACCCCTCCCCGCACTCCCCTTAATCTGTGGCCTTGTTTGTTTGTTTTTCATTCACCAAGTATGACCAGGCTTAATCGCTTGGGTTAAACTCTGCAAGATGAAAGTAATGTTGGGCAATGGAAATGTTTTTATTGGAGGAGATTATTTTTCTGGTACAGTAATATTAATAACGATGATGCTAGTGTATCATCTATAAAGAACATATTTATCCGGGAAGTTGCTCAGTCATGGGCCTCTTTAACGCTTGATACGGAAATCAATCTTTCTCACTGCAGACGACAAAGTATATGGACAACACTCTGATTTGTGTTAACAACAAAATGTTATTCATTCAGCCATGGTATGATAAGGGGTATGGGTGTCGATCCGGGGGTGGGATGGGTGTATATATCCCCCCAAATAAATAAATAAATAAATAAATAAAAATAAAAAATTGAGGGGGTGGCCTGCATTATCATCCCCCAATATTTTTGGTTAAAATACATAAGAATTATGCTAAAACTGATAATTATCCAAACTCATTATGTAGATCTTGAAATACCATATTATATAATAGATATTTTACCCTGCGTGTACGTTTATGTCCGTCCGTATGTCTGTATGTGACATTTTTGAGAAAGGTTTGATACTTGCAGTTCGTTCGTATAATGTTATTTGATTTTTTTTTCAAACTTAGTTGGTTATGAGCATATGGCGGGTATAGATTATGATAGTGGTGTGTACGATGTTAGTGTCAAATGACATCTAGTGCTGATAAAGTCACATTAATCATTGAAATCGCTGCTCATTTGTGTGATCTTCCACTTATTTTGATCGCCATAGGGTTTTGAAACTTCAGCACTGTATTATCTTTGGGTAAAGGACCGTGTATGGCGTGTTAGATCACATCGATTTAAATGTTTTCAAAACCGCTGCTCTCTCTCTCTTTCTCTCGCTCTCTCTCTCCTAAGTTATCTAATGTTCCATCAGTTTTGATAAATCTTTTTGATGCGATTGTGGTCATAATGATGGTCACCTATAGGCTATAAGCCGAAGATACATTTTGAAACCTCAACTCTGGAATTATCACTTTTGTTCCTTGTACTAGGTGTTACAAAAAACATTTCCCACTTTTAATAGTCGTTAATAGTTCGAAAACTATATATCAGATAACACTGTCATTGATATGAGTAATAGCTGAATAGTGTACAATTTAGTTGGAGGTGATTTGAATATGAAAGCATAAATAAGTTTCATTAAATCCATGATTAATTTTAAAGCTAGGTTCCAGATTTTTGGTCAAATTTTAACCCTCTGTACAAAACTTGAACTTTACACAGGAACCAATGATGTGTATGTGAGTGTGTGCTTACAATGACCTTGAACAATGGACATGAATACCACCTTTTCAGAGCTTGACCAGGCTTCTGGTATCTTGCTCCAAGGCACATGAATGCTTTATTAATAATTCATGATGAGTTGTCTTGGGTACTGCTAGTCTGAATTCATGGTAAAGGGTAAAATGCATGCACATGAAAAAAGTAAGCACATGTTTCCATGTGCTTGCAACATCATTATCATCATTATCATCATCATCATCACTGTCACTATCATGATCATCATTATTAGCAGTAGCATCATTATCATCACCATCATAATCATCATCATCATCATCATTGTTATTATTATCATAATCGTTATCATCATAATCATGACTATCATTGTCATCATTATCACTATCATTGTCATCATTATCATCATCATCATCATCAAGGACAACATCAATATTCTTATCATTTGAATGACTTAAATCAATTCGCATTACTTTGATTTGATTGCTTCAAAATCCATTAAAATGACATCTCAGTGAAATGACTTTACAGAGTTAATGCCAGAGGATGAATAAAGACTAGCTGTGATAGTGGAATTCCTCATGAATAAATAATAAAACATTAAAACCCTGGTCATTGTCCAGGACCATTGTCTGGGTGTTAACCACACACTCCTATACACACCAATTGATCCCTGTGCAAAGTTAAAGTTTTGTACTTAAAATTAATCTTGAATTTAATGAAACTGATTTATGCTTTCATTTTTAAATTACCTCCAAAAAAATGTACACTATTCAGCTATAGCTCATATCAATGTCAGTGTTATCTGATATATAGTTTTTGAACTATTAAGGATCAAAAGTGGGAAATGTTTTTTGTAACACCTAGTATTATAAAACTTCTTCTTCGCGCATTGATCAACAAACAGTGTCTATCTGCCTTCTTTTTCTTGAATCATTGCAAATAATTTATAACACACATATTTAAATATCTTATAATATGATTATTAATATTTTGTTGTATTTGCCGTGACTTTAGACAACATTTAATCACACAGAAAACCATCCCCCAATCATGAACACGGATCGACACCCCTGATAAGGGGATAGTTACATTATCGGATCTTCTTGACGAAAATGGCATTTTTTTTTGTTTACCTACTTTGAATTTCGAAAGAAATACAAGTGAAAACAGCTATTAATTCCCCATAACTGGAAGAAAATATTCCCAAATGTAAAGAGGCAAACCTAATATCTCAAGAGAAACTGATTGAGAATACATGTATATTGAAGGTGACGAGTGTCTGTCCGTACATTCGTAAGTTTATTGTTAAACAAATTTTAACCCTTAAATCAGTATATAAATGGAATTCTCTGTTGAATATTCCACAGTTTGACTGGGTAAACTTTGCTTAGTTCCTATCAGGGCATGTTTATCTACACGTATCCGTTATTTCCAACTGAAGTTAATTCATCGCATACTTGGTGTAAACAAGTATCTTAAAACATTAAACATCACGAATCAGATTTATGTTCATTTTGTTATAAATCCGAGGAAAGTGTAGAACATTTATTTTGGGATTGCCCAATCATCAGGTTTATTGTGGACATCCAGCATTTCATTTTAGATGGAAAAGTTACCCTGAGTAAAATCAACCTCTTGTTTGTATTTTATGGAAGTGCTGAAGTTCAATTTGATATCATTATTTTATATGCCAAATACTATATATTTTCCAGCAAATGCAAAAATAGCGTATTATCAGTCAGCCTTTTTAAATGCATATTAAGATATCATCGTTATCTTGAACATTATATCTATATTAAAAATATGAACTTTATATCATTTGATAACAGATGGAAAAATATTGTTTGGCTGCAAACCTGTTTTACCACTATGTCCTGTATAATTAGAATTATTTTTTGTTGATTCTATTGTTTATATTATGTACATGTATATGCTTTGTTATATACTTGTAAAATATTGCAAAGTCAAGAGCAGTACCTATAATAAAGATGTTTCTGTTAAGAAAAAAAGTATGACCAGTGCTCCCCCCCCCCCCCCATTATGCGCTACGCCATTGGTCGTCTGTGGCAAGTTTACCTGCTTAATCCGTTCACTGACCAAGTATTAAACTTTCTGTCTTTTCGTTCAGTAAACCCATGTAATGGATTGCATAGTCAATTCTGACCCGTCACTTGTGAATTATTTTCACTTAATTTGAGCTTAATCGATTAGTCGTTTGTCAACAGAGAATCCCCCTTTCACGAGGGTATTAAAGAAACTCACAAGTTCAATTTTGCCTAATTGACCTATGAAAAAAAGAAGAAAAGTGGTGGTACTTAAAGCCGGATCCTTGATTTACACTGATAAGATATCGAGCAAAGTAAGAGAAGACAATTTTAGAATTAAAGGTAGTCCTATCATGTTGAAATTTAAAAAAATGTATAATGGGAATGAGAAAGATTTGATATATATGTGAAGTCTCTAAATATGATCAAATATATTTCCTTTCATTATAAAGTTCTGCTTTTAAACAATCCAAGCCTCTGTCACTACCCTGCGGTTATCGAATTCATATACATACTCCACAGCAGAATGCATTCCAGTCAGTCGCCATTTTGGAAATCCTAATGACGTTCATATTCAACCAGGTAGCCATTCGTACTCCTCGGTATAGAGAAAAATTGTAAATTAGATGCCTCGCCTATGAAGATGCAAGTGTTGGCTCGAACCCACGACATTCTTACCTCCAGTCAAGTTTTTAAACCACTCGACTAGGACAGTTCTATTTACCCTGTTTTCAAAGAGTTCATATTTAAAAGGATTCCTCTATCTAATATCATCATTATATCAAATTATATAAATCACTAACCACCCATTTTGATCACTCCTTCCATGACCGCAATAGAAAAGCAAAACTAAAATGCTCTACTTTAGGCACCAAACCTTGCAACGCTTAAACAAAAAATACTGCCGCCTCATTAACACTATGTCAATGAGTCAATGAACCGTCCAAGATCAAGTTCTTATTGCAAATACAATAAAAAGGGATGGCACTTGACGAAATGAGCACCTTATCTTAATTAACCCTAAATATTATGATGCGTATCTAATAACACCACAAACCGGATTCATCCTTCGTCGTGATAAGGACATGGTAGTCAAGAGTATTTCCGTTTCTCCTTCTCATATTATTTTCCTTCTGGTAGAACGTATTTTATTCGGATGACAGAATCTAGATCATCGTCGTAGGAAGGCTGATAAAGTTAATTTCATTACTAGGGTGTCTGGACAATCAACTATTATAAAATTTAGATGGACTTTCGTGAAAAAAAGATTATGCAATTATACGATACAGTGACAACTGCTCTGCAATCCATTCCCAACACGAACCAAATTCTCGACGTCAACCCTTTATAGATCTAACGTTTTTATATAACACATTTACCTAACCCTAAACCAAATTGTTAACCAAAGCCCCAACCCTTTATCTTTGACGAAATAAAGTATGCAAAGAAAATGTACCGTTTACATTTGCACTTGTGCCCCTTTCAGATTTTAGACCGAAAAGACACCTAAAAAATTTCTTAACATTTCTTTTGTGGAATTTGTTCCTCATCCCTTTTACGAAATCCCAGATCTGCCCTTGTATGATGTACAAATTTATCACCATTATGTTAATTCTATAAAAACTTAATTGTGGCAATCGGACATAAACTTCCATGGATAGACAAAGTCTGTAGGCCCTCGTGTGTATTTCATCTTATTGTATAATAACACACCGTATACAACATGTATGTTAGTAAACGAAGAAGCTTGACTGGGGAGGAATTTTTAATTTGTAAACAAATCTTTCGGCTGCCCGGCAAGCAGTAGATGACAGGTTCGAATCCCGCTGATTCCAATTTTTTCTGACTTGTGTTTTTCATTACAGATCGAGCATACGATCTTTAACACTGGGAGTAATATGCCGAAAGATTTGTTTACAAATTAAAAACATGTATGTTGTTTTGGGTCTTTTCGCTCTTATGTCCCTGTTGCTCTCCAGATTTTTTAAAAAAACCATTGACAAATGGGACAAGTGGGTCAAGGGAATATGCATTGTAAACATCTCAATTATAGCTGAATGCTTACAGAAAACACGTGTTTCTAATGACTACTGTGTGTCATCTGGCTACCTAATCAGTGAGTAGGCATGGTTTATATTAACATGATTAAATGATGCTATGATGAAAATATGAATCATACGTTAAAATTATACTCGACTCTAAAAACGCTTTCAAGAGTTCGATAACGGTCTTATATTTTCCTTCCATTTTTCATGTCTTTCATTAACCATTGCTCAACATTGATCTAAATGTACATAGTGAAATACTGCAAACAAAGCCAGCAACAGCGAACACTCATTAATATTGTCCAATTCTCATATAGAAATGTGATTTATGATAAAATAATTTCAATCAGGAAGCTGGCAATCCCCTTCCTTATTGTTCTTCTTCCTTGTTCTCTCTCCCTGTATCTTTCTTAGGGATAAAAATCGAACGTTCATCAGTTATTAATGTCACAAAAACAATTTTTGACTAATACATGACAATACCACTTTACAATCTATTGCAAAGTTTAAAAGTTGAATAGAAATAAAATATACCAGTAGGGATAACCAAAATGAACTTTAATGAATCTTTTACAAATGATACAAATGATATGCACATCATGCTTTAACATAACAACGGACATGATGGATAATAACATCACATAATAATGTGAAATGAAAACTTATTCAGTATTTTAGTTTCATGGAAATCATAACAGGAACTTGAAAAGGAATAATCCATTTAGAAATGAAATATAGGGACATAATAACTTCTAACATTTCAGTATAATACCATCGCTGCTTAACCCGTTGACTACTGAATTATCTCATTCCCATAGGCTTAATACAGGGACCACTCGATTCCCTTGGGCAATGGATTAATATTGCATTATCAAGTCAAGGATTAGAGGGGTAGGACAGTAATTCCCCTACCAAATATAGCACATGGTAGTGATAGTGACCCCCACTTTTCTATTTTATTTATTTATTTTTTTAATTTATTTTTTCTTCATTTTTTCATTTCTTTATTTTTATTTTCATTTTATTTTTATTCCTTTTTAATTTTTTAATTTTTAATTTTTTTTTTTTTTTTTTTTTTGGGGGGGGGGGAATGAACAATATTTTAACATCTGAGGAAACTTTGTTGGCTTGTTGGAAAATTCTAGCTAACTTGTCGACAAATTTGGAATGACACCCCCCCCCCCCCCCCCCCATTAAAAATGGTCTAGCGATGCCCTTTTTTTGCAGGTGAAGGTAACTTGACAAATGTTATGGCTATGGATTATATTTGAAGCGATAGAAAAACAAACCTTAGTAACAGCGAATGAGCAAAGTAAATGGGAAGAGAACTAAAGGAAGTTATTATATGATGCTACAATGTACAGAATCAAATAAACGCTTGTATAAAATTGTACAATGATTGCAAAAGACAAAAAATGATAAATATGATAGCAAGGCTTCAAATATCAATAAATTACTAAATAACAATAAATTACTAAAGAACAATAAGGTAATAAATAAATAAGAACAATAAATTTAACTTCGCGATTTAGATAACCCAATTTAACAAGCATTGATGAATGTTTAAGATTGCACATGTTTTGCGAACTGGTATAACTAATTTTATAAAATCAATTTTTGCTATACCTTGCTTCACACTGGAACAGCAGGTCAATTGATCATGTTGATAAAGCAATAGCATTTAAAAGCCGTAGGTCCCAGGTTCAAAATCAAGTCGCTGCGCTAGCATCCTTTTACCAAGGAACTAACCATGAGTTATCCGATGGGTATACTCGTGTTTCCGAAGGTCAACAATTCCGATGGTTCGTAATTCCGAAACACAAATTTCCCATAGCAGGGGGTTCGTTATTCCGAAAATGAAATAGGGTTCGTAATTCCGAAAATGAAAAACTGTTGATAATTCCGACGGTTCTTAATTCCGACAATGCAGTACTGAGCCCTATGTAACTTTCCGAAATTACGAACCTTCTGAAATATGAACCTTTTATTTAATTTTCTGAATTATTAACCCTATTTTCATTTTCGGAATTACGAAACTTATTTCTTTTTTAGAATTATAAACCCTTTTTCATTTTCGCAATTCTGAACCGTCGGAATTACTGAACCGTCGGGAGTAACGAACCTTCGGACATAGGAAACTTACGAAAAACGAACCTTCGGAAAATCGAACCTTCGGAAATATGAACTTTTGGAAAAACGACATTTAAAGGAGAATTAAGCCCTGATTACAAATTTACTTATATTGGACGGTGTAATATATTCCTACTTATTGGCCTAAATCATTTTCTCATAAGATATCAGAAAAGGGTATAAATAAAGATATTCCAACACCCGGTATCGTCTCCTACTCATTTACATGGGGGCTGCCATTTTCTTGCTGATTTGGAGTTGTACATGAACCATTGAGAAATGTTCCAGTCAGGAAGATATTTTGAATCCAAATCCTAAATTGATTTTCTTCATTACCTAAAATCCCATATGTGACGGAAAATATAAAGTGGGTGTTTACATGTATTATAAAAATTAAATCTTTATAATGATACTTTTAAATTG
>CM046860.1:46787225-46829644 GCA_025617745.1 Heliocidaris erythrogramma | reverse complement strand
TGTCGGGAATCTGCAAGACAGTCGGGTCTCTCTGATAGAGCCGCGGACTTTTAATGTCCAGTCGTAGGGTTTCTACTAGGGAAATTTACAATTCCCGTCTCTCGGTCTTTTCCTTTGGTGCAAAGAGAAGAAATCAAACCCCTTCTAAGGCTCCTATCGGTTCAATTGCGGATTTCTTAATCTCGTTATTTGACAAAGGGAGATCTATCTCTACTATCCAGGCTACCGTTCGGCGATCGGGGCCATTCATTCGGTTTCTCAGATGGTTCGGGATTTCCAATTCCCCGCTACTAAGTTGTTTGATTCGTTCGTTCTTTCTGAAACGACCTTCTTTTTCTAAGTTAGTGCCGTCTTGGAGTCTGCCTAAGGTCCTGGAGGCCTTGGCGAACCGTTAGGTGAAGCTTCGCTTCATCATCTTACGGTTAAGACGCTCTTTTTGGTAGCTATTGCCTCTGGGCAGAGGCGCAGTACTCTTCATGCTCTTTGTCTTACTCCTTGTCATGTTCGCTGGGAGAGAAAGGCGTTAGATTGATTCCATAGGGCTTCTTTATTGCCAAGAATCAGACAGCTGCCTCTGGCCCTGTTGAGATTTTTCTTTGTCCGCTTTCTAACTTTTCTTCGGTGCGTGAGGACAAAGTTTGGTGTCCTGTAAGGGCTCTCAAATGGTATATTGATAAGACTAAGTCTTATCGTAAGGATGATCAGTTGTTCCTGATCACTAGAGAGCCTTTTTCTCCTGCCTCTCTTGATTCCATCTCTAGATGGATCGTTGAAGCTATTAGGGCCGCTGGCACAGAGGCTCTTTTGTCCGACAGTAAGCCTCGTGCTCATGATACTCGTAGTGTCAGCACTTCTTGGGCTCTGTTTCAAGGTGTGGCGCTTGTTGATATTTTGAAGGCTGCTTATTGGCGTTCGTCCAATTCCTTCATTTCTTGCTATCTAGGATGTTCCCGCAGGTGAAGCTTTGTTGCGGTCAGCACCTTGAAGGCCGCTGTGTCTTCTTTGTAGTCTTTGGTGTAATCCTATCCTTTCTGCTCGAAACATGCCTCCCGGTCTTTGAGTTGGCGCTGGTCTGGCATAATAGGTAGGTATATATGATTTATTGCAGTAAATTTGTAAAATCAGCACTGATTTTCTTATTTACTATATAAATCTATATACCTACCTATGACCCTCCCTCCTTCCCCTCACCTTGCAAGCAACATGTTTCTACTTGGGATTGCTCGCAAAAGAGGAAGATGGCCGTAGCGTGTTGACGCGCGTGAGTGGCGAAGGGGACAATAGGATTACGGGGGGTGCGCACAATATTGTGACTCATGTGTGTTAAATTCTCGAAGGGGTCCCGTAGTCAAGACTACAGGCATAATAGGTAGGTATATAGATTTATATAGTAAATAAGAAAATCAGTGCTGATTTTACAAATTAATGAATAGAATTATTTAAAACTTTTTAAATAAAAGATATGATTTTGAATTCATGTCGAAATTTCCAATTTCCAATTAAATTCCCTGCAGCAAGAATCACTGGTGTTGCCTTTAACGTTGTGGTTGTTGCTGTTTGTTTGTTTGTTTGTTTTTGTTTTATGGATGTGTTTAGCCGTTATCATAAATTATGAAATATTCATACCCTGACAGCACAGCTATATACGTCCTCGGGCACGTCCAGTGCAGCGAGATGGTATGACGCTCGGTACCTTTCCCTCGCCTTGCCCAGCCGCCTACGCTGACGCTAGCTAGACTGTATACCGTTAACAAGCTCAGCAGACGACGCATTCAATTGTACGCATTTTGATGGATCAGCGAATGGATTTTATTTTAATTTCAGCAGTACGCCCGCAGCGGGAGAGAGGTTACCCCTATCCCGAAATGCATTGCGAGTGGTCACAAAATCAGCTTGCCGAAAACGTCATGAATTTAGCACACTGCTACAATCACTGATCACAAAGGTGCCGATTTACGATAAGATTATAGATTTTATAAATAAAATTTACACGGTATCATGCATAGAATAATGTTTCAAATAATGTATTCTTGCATTATATATTTCTTTTGAAATCTGCATCTATTCATAGTATCTCCTTTTGTCTTCATGTCGCTATCAATCCGTCATTGTATTACTTCGATTTATGGTTTTGTTGGCATGCCTACCAAATGTGCGCGCACTTCAACTGCATGCGCGTAAGAAGTGAACCTTCCCACAGAACTCCAAAAGACGTAGAAGGCTCATACCCATTCACAACGCACAGATCGCGGTATCCTCGAAAATACCCGCTGGAAGATTCGCTCGAGTGCACACGCCGCCATATTGCTTAGTCCTCGTTCTTTTCAGTGAGCTTACCGATCGTGACGTCACAATGCCTATTATATTCGATCTTCTCAAAAGGGCCATCTGTCTATCATTTGAAAATTTTTAAGTCTGATTTTCCTTACATAAATGACATCAACTGAATGTGTATTACACATGTAACAGTTTAATTTTAGTTCTCTTTCAGGAGACAAGAGTTAAATTTCACTTTCGTTTCCAAGATACTAAGTTTTGTAGTTCTCCTTCAAGGTACATCGGAGCCCGAGTTCATTTGTTCGCAATCATCCTTCTTGACACCCCCCCCCCCCCCCTGGAAAAAACAAAAACAATCACATACAAAACAAAAACAAAAACGAAACATTTAAAAATAAAGATATTACTAATATGGTTGTACAACCTGTCATTTTTTGTCCAATGTGTTATCGATATAAATTTATATAAAGGTATTTTTTCAAGTACTGTATATTATTTGCCATTAAACATTGGACAATTTTCCTTTTGATTTCATTTTCTTTTTTGCAAAGTTTTAGTTTTGTTCAACATGCTACTACTGTGTTATGTTTATGTCCTGCTCTGTCTTTGATAATTCTTATATAAACTTGTTTTAGTGGATACATTTCACAATACTGCAGCTTTGCAATAATATGCTAGTTCACATGCTTAGCACCCCCCCCCCCCCCCCCCCCCCCCCCAGTTTAACAAATTCTTAACGGCCCTCGAATCAATATTATTCACCTTATCTTCTCTTTCTTAATACACACCGACATTTTTCCTCATGTACATGTAGGCTAGTAGCTCAACAATGAAGGCAGCTTGTAAGATGGTGTTGGAGTTTCCTAGGCAGGGCAGGACGTGTTCCTCTCCCATCTTGTGCCGTGACAAGAATCCGTGCAGCATTTCCATCAGAACCATTGGCGGATCCAGGGGGCACAGCCGGCCCGGTCCCCCCCCCCCCCCCCCCTTTTGGAAGAGAAGTACGATTTTTTTTTTGCTTGTCAGGGAATTATGGAGGGAAACTGGACCCCAATAAACCCTTACTGAGCGATTTATGAAGGTTTGGCGAAATTTGTTTTCCTGGCCATGTTGGAATGTTGACCTTTGCATGAACCTCTTAGAAGAGTGTAACATTGTAATGAGTCTATAAATAGATCATGGGAATCCCCTTCCTTTGTTTGTTACAACAAGAACTATGTAGAACTTACCAGAGAGTTCCAAACTTTCATGAGTATTGTGGTGGAGTGTGGAAGGTTCTAGTTGGGGATTGAGATTGTATATAACCTGTGGAGATCATCTTGGAGATCATCTTGGACCTCATCTTGGACTTCATCTTGGACATCATCCTTGACATATTTGACGTCGTGTTCGACATCATCCTTGACACATTTGACGTCGTGTTCGACATCGTCATTGACATCGTTATCAACATTGTGGTCAACATCGTCATTGACATTATCTTGGACATTGTCATCGACATCATTATCGACATCGATGACTTCCTGAATTATCTTGGACATTCTTCGGCTGTATCTTCGTTTGCCAGTTGGACAACATACCATTTGGATTTTATATTCGGAATTTATATTTGTGGATTAGCAGTCAACTTACTCTACACTTCAAGAACATTCTGGACTAATAGGAATTTCCCAGTTGAGAAATTGTAAGTCTTTGCCAGTTTAAATACATGTAGTGTATTTGTAACTGTATTTGTAAAGTTAATATCTTTTGTTTGATTCTTATCTTTTGTAGATTTTGGATCGTAACAGTATTACTGTTCTAAGATAGATTTTCAAAGATAATTTTTTAAATTTGGAAATATTCCCTGCATTACCTCTTTAGGGTATTTTCTTTTCAAAGTTAACTTTATGTATGTATATTTTTTCAACCTTTGCAAAAAAATCAAAAGGGAGGACAGCTCTATGGAACTTTAATTTTAGCTATGCAACAATTATTCTCATATTTCTTTTTTTACTGGGGCTTGGATATTTATTTGCCCAGAGCATTTTTTTGTAATTGATGTTGTAAAGATGCATGTATCTCAGTTAGGAATGATAACTCTATTGTTAATGGCATATGAAGTCTGTTATTTTTTATGGCATTTGTTGTTTAATTTGTTAATGAAACACACTTTGGAAGCTAATCAGTTTTGTTTGTTTTGTTTTGTTATTTTTTTTTTTGAGGGGGGAGGGGGGTGGGCATTCTCCTTTATGGAATTTTTGATGTTCAATTGTAAGACAACCATTTCCTGGATACAACATCTATATCTACATTTCTCCAGAAGTAATAATATATTTCAAATCAATTGAATATATTTCAAATCAATTGAATATTTTTGTCTTCTCTGGAAGAGCTCAAACACATTTACTATGCAAGGCTTGTCGTGAATGAAACTAACAATTGAAAAGAAAGGTGTGAGTACGTGAATGAGATCAAAACCAACAATTGGCAGAATGGAAAAAGAAAAATAAGAGAGATAAAAAGTTGAGAGGAGATGTGTGTAATTGGAGAATATTGGGCAAAAAAGAAGGAGAAAGGGAGACAGAAAGCACAAGAGAAGAAATAGTGAAAAAGAGAGGGAATCACTGGGGGAAAAAGGAAGAGATAAAAAAGTTGAGGGAAGATGTGTGAAAGTGGAGAATTTGGGCATAAAGAGGGGGAAATGGAGGGAAAGCACGAGAGAGGGAATCACTGGGGAGAAAAAGGAGAGATAAAAGTTGAGGGAAGATGTGTGTAATTGGAGAATATTGGGCAAAAAGGAGGAGAAAGGGAGGGAAAGCACAAAAGAAGAAATGGTGAAAGAGAGAGGGAGAATCATTGGAAAATAAATTTTCTGTCAAATGAACTACATGTATAAGGTAGAGAAGTAGGAATCAACCTGTAACTGTAGTGATGTATACCCCTTTTTCCTGCCCGGGGGGGGGGGGGGGTGTCGGTTGAAATTTGCCCGTTAATAAATATTAAATATACGGGGAAACTTAGTATAACGAGGTCCTTGGGACTATTAAAGTTACCTGGTTAAATCCAGAATCTCGTTATATCAGTTATAAAAGAAAAAGAATAAAAACAGTTCAGACCAAAATATTGCCTTGTTATATCAGGAATATTGTTGTATCAGACCTCTTTATACCGAGTTTCCACTCTACCATGATAAACATTTTTATCACACCCTCTTTATGGAGAAAGATCTTTTTCTTCATCAAGAACAAAAAAGAAATCATTTTTAATAGCAAAGACCAATTGAGAGAGGTGCTTGTGAGGTAAAGCTCAGAGTCGCCAAATTTCATATTATTGATACATGTATGATCAAACTTGTTTCAGGGACGGCCTCTTCTTGATGCTATCGACGAAGTCCTCCGCACAAAAGTGCTCGGAGCACACAACACTGCGGTCACTCGGCCCCTTCCAATGGGCGCGAGTTAATTTTACTTTTGCGGTCCATTTCCTTCTTATATTTGGGTCTTTAGGGAATAAATGGAGACTGACACCCTCCTTTGTGGTGTTGCTGCAACCTTGGAGGTGATTTACGAGGTGGTATATAGAACAGCAAGTTAGTTTGCACATGTGATACATATGCAATATTGTAAACAAGCATCGGCAATGTCGGTTTGTGACGTCACACGTCAATCATGCTCGCAGAACGAGAATTCGGGGTTTAAAAGGGGGCGGAGCTTAGCAGACTGTTTTGGACATGAATACCTGGGGGAAATATTATTTTAAAAATATTTTGATACGTATTTATTGCAAACGGATGTCATTTTTCAATTTAGATGAGTATCATGTACAAAATACCAAGAATTATAATTTCATAGAAGGGGACCGCAAGTGTGCGCAGAGAAATCAATAATCAATAATTCTGTACCTGTGAAAAATTTACCAAATATTAACAAGCTTGAGCGGAAAGATAACATTCGATGCCCCCTTATGAATTTTCTATACGCAAAGGTAGTCGTAGTCGTAAGATAGATGTCCTTTGGAATTCATAGTCATGGTCATCTACCTCCCATATTTTGTACACTAACGTAGCACAAAAAGAGAGCTGGAGACGGAAAGTCAAATAATTATATGCCGAAGAATCATTTGTCTATGGCCTTATTAATTATTTTGTCAGGTGCATGGCCAGAAATATTCTCGAAATTACGTCGCGGGCCACTGAGTATTACACATACATACAAAAAATGTATGGGACTGGCGTATCTTGCCCGAAAACATTGTGTATTCATTTTTAGCTCATCCGGCCCGAATGGGCCAGATGAGCTTATGCCGTGGCGTGGCGTCTGTCGTCCGTCGTCACGCCGTCCGTCCTTCGTCTGTCGTCCGTCCACAATTTCAAAATGCTTCTTCTTCACCATTTCTTACCCAATTTTAATTGTTTGCTTTATATAATAGCACTAGGTGGGGGATTCGAAACTTCTACACAGAATTTTGAAACTCATTAAATATGTTAATTTATGCGCATTTCTCAAAAATCACAAAAATTGCTACTCCTTCCTCATTTATTGACCGATTTCGATTTTTAGCTCACCTGAGCCTAAGGCTCGAGTGAGCTATTGCGATTGAAATTTGTTCGTTTTCCGTCGTCCGTTGTCCGTCGTGCGTTAACTTTTTACATTTTCATCTTCTTCTCCAAAACCCATGATCGGAATTCAACCAAACTTGGTAAGAAACATCCTTAGGGGTAGGGGACCCAAAGTTGCTAAAATGGTACATGTGGCCCCCTGGGGGCCCAGGGGGAGGGCCCCCAATTGTAAAAGCTATGTAAATTTCAAACATCTTCTTCTCCAGAACCAGGGCATAGCTCAGACTTGGTATTGTGTACGGAGATACCTCTATAGATGAAGAAAGAATGAATGTTCATGAAATTTCTCTGAGTGGCCCTATAGGGGCCCTGTGGGGGTAACATACTGGAGGGGGGGGGGGGGCGCTGCCAGGCAAAATGTACATTCTGATCTTCTCCAAAACACATGATCAGAATTCAACCAAACTTGGTAGGAATCATCCTCAGGGGTAGGGGACCCAAAGTTGCTAAAATGGTACATGTGGCCCCCAGGGGGCCCAGGGGGAGGGCCCCCAATTGTAAAATCTATGTAAATTTCAAACATTTTCTTCTCCAGAACCAGGCATAGCTCAGACTTGGTATTGTGTATGGAGATACCTCTATAGATGAAGAAAGAATGAATGTTCATGAAATTTCTCTGAGTGGCCCTATAGGGCCCTGTGGGGGGAACATACTGGAGGGGGGGGGGGGGCGCTGCCAGGCAAAATGTACATTCTGATCTTCTCCAAAACACATGATCGGAATTCAACCAAACTTGGTAGGAATCATCCTTAGGGGTAGGGGATCCAAAGTAGACCATGGGGGGGGGGGGGGGAATTATGTTAATTTCTAACATCATCTCATGTACATCCTCCTAGTTGTTTCAATTTCTAACATATCTCCTGGTGGTGCTAGAGAGAACATGCACCATGATGTGAATTGATCCACCTCAGGTGAGCGTCGTGCCCCTGGGGCTCTTGTTTTTTGTTCCATCTGAAAGACTTTCATGAGGTTCATTGAACTTCTACACGGAATTTTGAAATTTTGTCTACAAAATTAATTATGCTAATTTATGCGATATTTATTCGAAAATCACAAAAATTGCTTCTCCTTCCTCATTTATTGACCGATTTCAATTTTTTTTTGTTCCATGTGAAAGACTTTCATGAGGTTCATTGAACTTCTACACAGAATTTTGAAATTTTGTCTACAAAATTAATTATGCTAATTTATGCGATATCTATTCAAAAATCACAAAAATTGCTTCTTCTTCCTCATTTATTGAGCGATTTCGATTTTTTTTTCCATCTGAAAGACTTTCATGAGGTTCATTGAACTTCTACTCGGAATTTTGAAATTTTGTCTAGAAAATTATGATAATTTATGCGAAATTTATTAAAAAGATCACAAAATTGGTTTATGCACTCAATTTCCAGACTTTCATTCATATCTATATGTCACTGTCTCCTTCCAAAATCACATTTAGCCAGATTTGCAATAGGCACTTCATCATCTGTACATGCATGTAACCAATACATGTACATTTCATGTATTCATTACTGTGTCTACTCTGTTCAAAGTACAAATTGCTTGAATTTCTTTGCTGGATGCCGGATGAGCGCCACATCATTGATGTGCTAGTTTGGTTTTTCAATTCAATTTAGCGAGCAAAGCGAGCAAGCCAAAGAAATTGACACATCAGAACCGTGAAATGTAATTTCGTCATCAAAATGTGCTAATTCGAAAAGATATAAAAAGTACAACGAGATCATTCCACTGCCCGTAAATGAGGAGGGGGCTGCAACCCCCATCCCAGATCTCATACGCCTCTGCATACACCCGAATGGCCTATCTAAGGACTGAGGAAGAATTTCAGAATACACATCCCGGTATCATAAATAATAATATTATTATCCTTATTTTTCTTTGTTTGATGATAACTCTGGTTTGACTATTTTTCAAATTATGCGTGGTAGGACATGCTATGATAACTCCTTGGTAGGACAGGGAACTTAAGATTTTTTTTAGATATTTTGGCGGCCGCATGAAATCGTCTCGCGGGCCGCAAGTGGCCCATGGGCGGCACTAATTAAGAACAGGGAGTCTATGCCATTATGTCTAATGATCATTATCCCTACAGTCAAAGACATGAGCTAATAGAATTATGAGTAAAATGTCACGTAAAACGACCAACAATTTCCTTCTTTTTTTACACTGGTTCAAAAGTGTGCGTTTGACTGTCACATGAACTGTTATTTCACTCTTCGTACGTAGAATATAGGCAATTGCAGGTTATGTCGTTACCGTGACATTTATGTTTGAAATAGTCGTGAACAAGCGCGCCAGAAGGGGGTTGTTTTTTTTTTTTGGGGGGGGGGGGGCACTTTGAGGGGCCCCACCTCACACGCTTGCACTGTAATCATTCATTGTTTTTCAATATCCCTCCTTACACCAGAAATGGGGTTATTTTGTTTCTACATTTTGTGTACAAAAACATTTTGCTATACCGGCACCTCGCTGCCTGAATATGATGATATTCAGGCACCTCGCTACCAAAATATGAGGATATTCGGGCACCTTGCAAAATTATTTCATTATAAAAATGCGGAGGCGCTGCAGGCCCGCCTCGTACGCCTATGGGGCTATTCATGCTAAACAATCCTTAGGAGAATATTGGAACTCAGCCACCAAGAGAATGTTTTATAGCATATTAGAGAGTCATTAAACATTTTTATACCCCCGTCAAACGAAGTTAGAAAGGGGTATACTGGAATCAGTCGATGGTTGGGCGGTCGGTCGGGCGGGCGGACGGGCGGTCGGTCCGTTGCAAATCTTGCGGCATATTTATGGCAGAAAATCAAGGAAAACAGCTTGCGGATCGAACTACTTCCTCAGTTTTTGACCGAAAGTCATGAAATTTGGTATACACATTGGTCTTGGTCGGAAGATGTGCAAGACATATTTTTCGGATGAGTCGGAATCTGTGTTGCCATGGTAACGGCATATTTATGGCAGAAAATCAATAAAAACAGCTTGCGGATCGAACTACTTCCTCAGTTTTTGACCGAAAGTCATGAAATTTGGTACACACATTGGTCTTGATGGGAAGATGTGCAAGATATATTTTTCGGATGAGTCGGAATATGCGTTGCCATGGTAACGGCATATTTATGGCAGAAAATCAAGGAAACACATTGCGGATCGAACTACTTCCTCAGTTTTTGACCGAAAGTCATGAAATTTGGTACACACATTGGTCTTGGTGGGAAGATGTGCAAGACATATTTTTCGGATGAGTCGGAATCTGCGTTGCCATGGTAACGGCATATTTATGGCAGAAAATCAAGGAAACACCTTGCGGATCGAACTACTTCCTCAGTTTTTGACCGAAAGTCATGAAATTTGGTACACACATTGGTCTTACTGGGAAGATGTGTACAACATATTTTTTTGATGTGTCGGAAGCTGCGTTGCCATGGAAACGGCATATCTATGGCAGTAAATCAGGGAAAAATCTTGCGGATCGAACTACTTCCTCAGTTTTCGACCAAAAGTCAAGAAAGGCTGTTCTCACGGGGCGGGGGTATTAATCATCATCTTCAGTGATATTTCTAGTTTTTAGCTCACCTGAGCCTAAGGCTCGAGTGAGCTATTGCGATGGAAATTTGTCCGTCGTCCGTCGTCCGTCGTGCGTCGTGCGTCGTCCGTTAACTTTTTACATTTTCATCTTCTTCTCCAAAACCCATGATCGGAATTCAACCAAACTTGGTAGGAATCATCCTTAGGGGTAGGGGACCCAAAGTTGCTAAAATGGTACATGTGGCCCCTAGGGGGGCCCAGGGGGAGGGCCCCCAATTGTAAAAGCTATGTAAATTTCAAACATCTTCTTCTCCAGAACCAGGCATAGCTCAGACTTGGTATTGTGTATGGAGATACCTCTATAGATGAAGAATGAATGTTGTTCATGAAATTTCTCTGAGTAGCCCTATAGGGGCCCTGTGGGGGTAACATACTGGAGGGGGGCTCTGCCAGGCAAAATGTACATTCTGATCTTCTTCTCCAAAACACATCGGAATTCAACCAAACTTGGTAGGAATCATCCTTAGGGGTAGGGGACCCAAAGTTGCTATCGGACAAATCGTACATGTGGCGCCCAGGGGGGGGGGGGGGGGGGTCAGGGTGAAGGCCCCCAATTGTAAAAGCTATGTAAATTTCAAACATCTTCTTCTCCAGAACCAGGCATAGCTCAGACTTGGTATTGTGTATGGAGATACCTCTATAGATGAAGAATGAATGTTGTTCATGAAATTTCTCTGAGTAGCCCTATAGGGGCCCTGTGGGGGTAACAAACTGGAGGGGGGGCTCTGCCAGGCAAAATGTACATTCCGATCTTCTTCTCCAAAACACATGATCGGAATTCAACCAAACTTGGTAGGAATCATCCTTAGGGGTAGGGGATCCAAAGTTGCTAAAATGGTACATGTGGCCCCAGGGAGGCCTAGGGGGAGGGCCCCCAATTGTAAAAGCTATGTAAATTTCAAACATCTTCTCCAGAACCAGGAATAGCTCAGACTTGGTATTGTGTATGGAGATACCTCTATAGACGTAAAATGAAAGTTGTTCATGATTTTTTTTCTGGGTGGCCTTATAGGGGGTCTGTGGGGGTGACATACTGGAGGGGGGAGGGGGGGGGGGGGTGGGGCAAGTTGTCCGCCATCCATAAACTTTTTACATTTTCAGCTTCTTCTCCAAAACCCATGATTGGAATTTAACCGAACTTGGTAGGAAGCTCAGACTGGGGGGGGGGGGGGGGGGGAATTATTTAATTTTAATTTCTAACATCTCATGTGCATCCTCCTAGTTGTTTCAATTTCTAACATATCTCCTGGTGGTGCTAGCACCACCAGGAGATATGTGAATTGATCCACCTCAGGTGAGCGTCGTGCCCCCTGGGGCTCTTGTTCTTTTCTTAAGACGGAACAGTTTTAATAGACCAGAATTTCAGCAGTATATATGACTATTTTTTCTTCGTATGACTACTTGGTGAGGGGGTGTAGCAACCGAGCGAAAAAGTTGCTTTCATAATACATGTATTGATATTTGCATTCAAGAGAAACTTTACACACACAGGCAGGTCACAGCTTACTTAGAATTGTGACTTATATAACTATATAAATTAGATAACAATCTTGCGATAGGGTGGGAACAAAACGAGCAAAGCCCCTGTCCCACACATACATGTTAATAAACACTGCATTTATTAAACTATTTGGATTATTCATTGTTGAAACTACGTATTTTAGAGCACAAAAAATTTTCCATTAGTAAACTGCAAAATGATTGATGTCATATAACATCTTTTTGAGGAGGAGAATAATAACGACATTTTCCCTTCTTTTTAGGCACAGAAAAGCACCTGCCACACCCATGCGCTTCGGGGCCTTGTAATATAGACGAGATATTGTAAAGTCAAATAATCAATGTTGCCATTAATGTGAGAGGAAGTATAGCGACTGAGCGAAAGAAGAGAATGTAGAGAAATTTTATATTAGAGCAAACGTTGGCAAAGTAAATCTTGTTCTTACATTGTTTAACTTAAAATAATATTTCTTGTCTTGCGAGGGGCCCCTCTGAGGGGACAGAACAAATTATTGCAAACAGGAAAATTAAGATTATTGCGTGTTGAAACCTTGCATTTCGCATCACTAGAAAATTATTCGTTATGCCCCTATCCGCCCCTCCTTTAATAGTAGGAAAAATCTGCCACTTCGCTTTTGTCGCCACTGGTGGTAGACAGTATTAATACTTGAGATACCTTGCTCCTATATATCTGCATGTAAGGGAGGGGAGGGACCATGTGATGGTGATACCTCGCCTTTTGGAGCACTAGAAACATGATCGCAATACTGCAAGTTTTATTGTCTTGTTGGGGGGGGGGGGGGGGGGGGTAGAGGGGAAAATATACAATAGACAGGGTTTCTAAATGTTGAGAAACATTGCGTCTATCAATATAGTAGGGACCGTGGTGACAGAGTGCGATTTGTTAAATTTTAAATACTGAAGGTTTGCATTATAATTATATCACTGACAAGGCAGCTTTTTATACCCCCGCCAAACGAAGTTTGGAGGGGGTATATAGGAATCAGTCCACGGTCGAGCGGTCGGTCCGTTGCAAATCTTGCGGATCGAACTACTTCCTCAGTTTTTGACCGAAAGTCATGAAATGGTACACACATTGGTCTTACTGGGAAGATGTGCAAGACATATTTTTCGGATGAGTCGGAATCTACGTTGCCATGGTAACGGCATATTTATGGCAGAAAATCAAGGAAACACCTTGCGGATCGAACTACTTCCTCAGTTTTTGACCGAAAGTCATGAAATTTGGTACACACATTGGTCTTACTGGGAAGATGTGCAAGACATATTTTTTTGATGTGTCGGAAGCTGCGTTGCCATTGAAACGGCATAGCTATGGCAGTGAATCAGGGAAAAATCTTGCGGATCGAACTACTTCCTCAGTTTTCGACCAAAAGTCAAGAAAGGCTGTTGTCACGGGGCGGGGGTATTAATCATCATCTTCAGTGATATTTCTATACAAGTCATCCTTGTCATGGTTTTAATGCGAAATCAATTAAGATGTAATTTTTTCTTCCGAGGGGATCCGGGAGAGGCGGTCCCCCTTTTTGAATGATTGGTGGGGAAAATGCCCCCTCTGCCCACCCCCTCCCCCGCGCTTCCGGTGCCTATGGTCGTGAATGTACATTAAAAAAATATCAGTTACATGGTGACATGTCTGATAACAGGTAACGAGAATTTGTGTGTTTTTTACTTTTTCCGCCACATAAGGGTGCTGCTAGCACAAAAACGAGTGCATGGACCCCCCCCCCCCCCTTTTTAAACTTTCTCCTAATATAGTATGTAATTCTCTACAAATCTTGAAAAATTTACGAATCTGGCATGGATTTGGAATGTACAGTAGGGTTATTTCGATCCCAACACCTTCCTAGACAGGTCCCCACCCTGCCATGCACAGCTTCCACTAGTTTTGCGAGTTTTTGACTTTTTTCGCCACCTGAGGGCGCTGCTAGCACAAAAACGAGTGCATGGACCCCCCTTTTTTAAACTTTCTCCTTCTGCAGTATACAATTCTCTACAAATCTGGAAAAAATTTACGAATCTGGCATGGATTTTAAATATACAGTAGAGTTATTACGAACCCATCCCCTTCCTACACAGGTTCCCAGCCAGCCATGCACAGCTTCCACTAGTTTTGCGAGTTTTTGACTTTTTGCGCCACCTGAGGGCGCTGCTAGCTAGCACAAAAACGAGTGCATGGACCCCCCTTTTTTAAACTTTCTCCTTCTGCAGTATACAATTCTCTACAAATCTGGAAAAATTTACGAATCTGGCATGGATTTTAAATGTACAGTAGAGTTATTACGAGCCCATCCCCTTCCTACACAGGTTCCCAGCCAGCCATGCACAGTTTTCAGTAGTTTTGCGAGTTTTTGACTTTTTCCGCCACCTGAGGGCGCTGCTAGCACGGAAACGAGTGTATGGACCCCCCTTTTTAAAACTTTCTCCTTCTTTCTCTTCTGCAGTATACACAGTTTTCAGTAGTTTTGCGAGTTTTTGACTTTTTGCGCCACCTGAGGGCGCTGCTAGCACAAAAACGAGTGCATGGACCCCCCTTTTTTAAACTTTCTCCTTCTGCAGTATACAATTCTCTACAAATCTGGAAAAATTTACGAATCTGGCATGGATTTTAAATGTACAGTAGAGTTATTACGAGCCCATCCCCATCCTACACAGGTTCCCAGCCAGCCATGCACAGTTTTCAGTAGTTTTGCGAGTTTTTGACTTTTTCCGCCACCTGAGGGCGCTGCTAGCACAGAAACGAGTGCATGGACCCCCCCCCCCCCCCTTTTTAAACTTTCTCCTAATATAGTATGTAATTCTCTACAAATCTTGAAAAATTTACGAATCTGGCATGGATTTGGAATGTACAGTAGGGTTATTTCGATCCCAACACCTTCCTAGACAGGTCCCCACCCTGCCATGCACAGCTTCCACTAGTTTTGCGAGTTTTTGACTTTTTTCGCCACCTGAGGGCGCTGCTAGCACAAAAACGAGTGCATGGACCCCCCTTTTTTAAACTTTCTCCTTCTGCAGTATACAATTCTCTACAAATCTGGAAAAAATTTACGAATCTGGCATGGATTTTAAATGTACAGTAGAGTTATTACGAACCCATCCCCTTCCTACACAGGTTCCCAGCCAGCCATGCACAGCTTCCACTAGTTTTGCGAGTTTTTGACTTTTTGCGCCACCTGAGGGCGCTGCTAGCTAGCACAAAAACGAGTGCATGGACCCCCCTTTTTTAAACTTTCTCCTTCTGCAGTATACAATTCTCTACAAATCTGGAAAAATTTACGAATCTGGCATGGATTTTAAATGTACAGTAGAGTTATTACGAGCCCATCCCCTTCCTACACAGGTTCCCAGCCAGCCATGCACAGTTTTCAGTAGTTTTGCGAGTTTTTGACTTTTTCCGCCACCTGAGGGCGCTGCTAGCACAGAAACGAGTGCATGGACCCCCTTTTTTAAACTTTCTCCTTCTTTCTCTTCTGCAGTATACACAGTTTTCAGTAGTTTTGCGAGTTTTTGACTTTTTGCGCCACCTGAGGGCGCTGCTAGCACAAAAACGAGTGCATGGACCCCCCTTTTTTAAACTTTCTCCTTCTGCAGTATACAATTCTCTACAAATCTGGAAAAATTTACGAATCTGGCATGGATTTTAAATGTACAGTAGAGTTATTACGAGCCCATCCCCTTCCTACACAGGTTCCCAGCCAGCCATGCACAGTTTTCAGTAGTTTTGCGAGTTTTTGACTTTTTCCGCCACCTGAGGGCGCTGCTAGCACAGAAACGAGTGCATGGACCCCCCCCCCCCTTTTTTAAACTTTCTCCTTCTTTCTCCTTCTGCAGTATACAATTCTCTACAAATCTGGAAAAATTTACGAATCTGACATGGCTTTTGACAGAATAATGGGGATTTGTATACGACATTGCGAATTCTGAGGCCTATCAATGGTCAAAAACCTGCGTTGACGTCATTCTACCTGACACCCAATCATGGCACACTTCAGTGTCCCATAGAAAAAAAGTAAGCACATGGACCTATACTTTTCTACGGAGCCCCAAAGGGGACATAAAATGACACGAGTTTTTTTTTTTTATCTCGGGGCCCCGACTTATTAACTCGGGGCCCCGACTTATTATCTCGGGGCCCCTACTTATTATCTCGGGGCCCCGACTTATTAACTCGGGGCCCCGACTTATTAACTCGGGGCCCCGACTTATTATCTCGGGGCCCCGACTTATTAACTCGGGGCCCCGACTTATTAACTCGGGGCCCCGACTTATTAACTCGGGGCCCCGACTTATTAACTCGGGGCCCCGACTTATTAACTCGGGGCCCCGACTTATTATCTCGGGGCCCCGAGTTAATAACTCGGGGCCCCGACTTAATTATCAGCATACGATACCATGCATATGTACGGGGCTCCGTACATTATGCATACACTACCAGCCGTATCAACAATCCCCATGCTGTTTTAACGCGCCATGCTTGCCTAAGTCACCATACCTTACAGTCAAGAATGGACGAACGAGAACAAGAACAAAATGATGTGATTTAGGTTTGTTTCGAAATGGGACTTTTGTATAAAGATATAGTCACGGTTCTTGCAACAGATTGCGGAATTATCATTTCTACCCGTCATTTGCATGGGCGTCGGAAGGGATTTTTGATTGGTCCGGCTCCGCCTGCCGTGCCGTAGGCACGGTGCGTGCCGCAGGCACGCCAGCCAAAAAGGTAGATTATTGGTCAGGCTCAAGCCGGGCCGGCCGGGCCGGCTCCGACGCCCATGATTTGAAACGGCTTCTCAGACAGCTTGGTTTGTTTAGAAGAAAAAACTACAGTCACATCGGTGAGGTAGTTGAATTTGTCCAAAGGCAGGTTGAGGGACCGGGTCGTCTACATGGTTACCGGTGGATGTTTGAAAAATGTTTAGCACATCATATTAAGTGTAAAAAAGATAACCACTATAGATGTGTTGGCAATGTAAGGGGGAATTAATAAATGTAACAGAAACAATATGTGAATCCTGATTTATTAGGAAAAATATGTGTTGTCATTGTCAGATTGTTATATTTAATCAAATCTGACAAACTGTTGTTATGCTCTTTATGAATGTCAATCTGAAATTCTTTGGATTTTCATTGATCTATGGATTAATACACAAACAGCTACTAAAATAGAAAGGTATACATTTTGTCAAGGTGAGCTTGAAGTATGTCAAAATCAGATACATTTATGATCGGCTGCCAAGTTATCAATGTCAGAGAAATTTCAGCTCGTAAGTGACAATGCAATGCAATTTTAAAATCTGTGATAGAATTAAATGAATGATGACAATAGCCCGGATATTGTAAAGTTTTGATCTTAGATGGCGCTGTTACCATTAGTACCGGCCGAGTGCGTACTGGCCGCAAGTCACATTGATAAAAATGAATGAAAATAAATTTGCCTATGTACCAAAAATTATAAAAATAATGATTATCTTGTTTTCTTTTATTTATTTCAGTTATGTTCATTATTTTAACCAGTAAAACGTGGATAAGAGAAATACTGAGAAATAAAAGAAAGATGTAGATGATGTTGATGATGATAAATTTAATGAAAGAAAACAATTTTAATACCTAGGCTTATAGTGTGGGATGAGAAGCAGAAATCTAATGAGTACAGATAATAAACAAAGAGTGAAAGAATTAAGAAATTTAAGAAACAAGAATGAAAACAAAGAGGGAAGGAAGCAAAGAAGTGAGAGAGGATGAACATAAGAAAAAGGAAGGAAGGAGGGGAAGAAAAAGAACAAAAGAAAGAAGGATCGAAAAGTGATCCAAGAAACAAAAAAAAAAGAAAGGTAGAAAGAAAGAATCAAATAAAACAAAAAAGAACTAAGAAAGATTGAAAAGGGGAAATTAATGTCATTTTATGTCCCCTTAGGGGCTCCGTAACCAGCCGTATCAACAATCCCCATGCTGTTTTACCGCGCCATGCTTGCCTAAGTCACCTTACGAAGGATAACAACAACATCCTTTCCTTTCTTTTCTTCTCCCTTCTCAATTATATGTTTTCTCTCCTGCTATTCTTTGTTCCAGCTTCCATAATTTTTTTCTCATTAATTCTTCATTTTTTCTTTCTTTGTTTTACTCTCGCTTTCGTTCGTTCTTTCTTCGTTTATTAGTTTATTTTTCTTCTCTCTATTAGTTTCTTTTTGTTTCTTTGTTTTCCTTCCTTTCTTTCGTTACTGTATTCTTTTCAATTCTTTCCTTTTCTATTTCCTCCGTTTATATTTCCTTTTTTTCTTTGTTTCTTCTTGTTTCTTTTTGTTCTTTTAAACTCATTCTTAATTTCCCCTTTTCAATCTTTCTTATTTCTTTTTTGTTTTATTTGATTCTTTCTTTCTACCTTTCTTTTTTTTTTGTTTCTTGGATCACTTTTCGATCCTTCTTTCTTTTGTTCTTTTTCTTCTTCCCTCCTTCCTTCCTTTTTCTTATGTTCATCCTCTCTCACTTCTTTGCTTCCTTCCCTCTTTGTTTTCATTCTTGTTTCTTAAATTTCTTAATTCTTTCACTCTTTGTTTATTATCTGTATTCATTAGATTTCTGCTTCTCATCCCACACTATAAGCCTAGGTATTAAAATTGTTTTCTTTCATTAAATTTATCATCATCAACATCATCTACATCTTTCTTTTATTTCTCAGTATTTCTCTTATCCACGTTTTACTGGTTAAAATAATGAACATAACTGAAATAAATAAAAGAAAACAAGATAATTATTATTTTTATAATTTTTGGTACATAGGCAAATTTATTTTCATTCATTTTTATCAATGTGACTTGCGGCCAGTACGCACTCGGCCGGTACTAATGGTAACAGCGCCATCTAAGATCAAAACTTTACAATAGCCGGGCTATTGTCATCATTCATTTAATTCTATCACAGATTTTAAAATTGCATTGCATTGTCACTTACGAGCTGAAATTTCTCTGACATTGATAACTTGGCAGCCGATCATAAATGTATCTGATTTTGACATACTTCAAGCTCACCTTGACAAAATGTATACCTTTCTATTTTAGTAGCTGTTTGTGTATTAATCCATAGATCAATGAAAATCCAAAGAATTTCAGATTGACATTCATAAAGAGCATAACAACAGTTTGTCAGATTTGATTAAATATAACAATCTGACAATGACAACGCATATTTTTCCTAATAAATCAGGATTCACATATTGTTTCTGTTACATTTATTAATTCCCCCTTACATTGCCAACCCATCTATAGTGGTTATCTTTTTTACACTTAATATGATGTGCTAAACATTTTTCAAACATCCACCGGTAACCATGTAGACGACCCGATCGCTCAACCTGCCTTTGGACAAATTCAACTACCTCACCGATGTGATTGTAGTTTTTTCTTCTAAACAAACCAAGCTGTCTGAGAAGCCGTTTCAAATCATGGGCGTCGGAGCCGGCCCGGCCGGCCCGGCTTGAGCCTGACCAATAATCTACCTTTTTGGCTGGCGTGCCTGCGGCACGGCAGGCGGAGCCGGACCAATCAAAAATCCCTTCCGACGCCCATGCAAATGACGGGTAGAAATGATAATTCCGCACTCTGTTGCAAGAACCGTGACTATATCTTTATACAAAAGTCCCATTTCGAAACAAACCTAAATCACATCATTCTGTTCTTGTTCTCGTTCGTCCATTCTTGACTGTAAGGTATGGTGACTTAGGCAAGCATGGCGCGTTAAAACAGTATGGGGATTGTTGATACGGCTGGAAGTGTATGCATAATGTACGAGCCCCGTACATATGCATGGTATCGTATGCTGATAATTAAGTCGGGGCCCCGAGTTAATAAGTCGGGGCCCCGAGATAATAACTCGGGGCCCCGAGATAATAACTCGGGGCCCCGAGTTAATAAGTCGGGGCCCCGAGATAATAAGTCGGGGCCCCGAGTTAATAAGTCGGGGCCCCGAGTTAATAAGTCGGGGCCCCGAGATAATAACTCGGGGCCCCGAGTTAATAAGTCGGGGCCCCGAGATAATAAGTCGGGGCCCCGAGATAATAAGTCGGGGCCCCGAGTTAATAAGTCGGGGCCCCGAGATAATAAGTCGGGGCCCCGAGTTAATAAGTCGGGGCCCCGAGTTAATAAGTCGGGGCCCCGAGATAATAACTCGGGGCCCCGAGTTAATAAGTCGGGGCCCCGAGTTAATAAGTCGGGGCCCCGAGTTAATAAGTCGGGGCCCCGAGATAATAAGTCGGGGCCCCGAGTTAATAAGTCGGGGCCCCGAGTTAATAAGTCGGGGCCCCGAGATAATAAGTCGGGGCCCCGAGTAAATAAGTCGGGGCCCGAGTTAATAAGTCGGGGCCCCGAGTTAATAAGTCGGGGCCCCGAGTTAATAAGTCGGGGCCCCGAGATAATAAGTCGGGGCCCAGGGATAAAAAAAAAAAACTCGTGTCATTTTATGTCCCCTTAGGGGCTCCGTACTTTTCTATGCGTATTTGGGCTTCTCATGGACCAAAGTAACTGTGCAAAATTTGGTGAAACTGACATGGATTTGACTTTAACTGTGGAACGTCCTTAAACCCCCTCCTAGGGATTTTAAGCGTACGTGCGCACGGAATCCGATCCAATCATATTTTCTTTGAGCGCGCGCATGGGCAATGTGCGCTTATTTACGCCTATTTCAGTACGCTTGCGGAGGTTTAAACCATGGTTTAGGTTTAAACCGCCTTTTTATGAATATTTTTTTTTTTTTTTTAAAGCTTTTTTTCCTTTATTCAGATTTTAAATACAAAATATATCACATCAAAAGTACAATTATAAAGAACATAATATTGCTACATCATACATTTCCTTACATTCTTTTTTACCAATAGTATTTTTAACACAGCTAAATAATTTTGTTATTTCATACATTATAGAAAATAATTCATTAATATACATGATAATATGAAAATTAATCAAATCACTATATAGAAATTAGGTAATCTGAATAAAGATTTTCTCATAAAGCAGAAAAGAAAAGGTGAAGGTACTATTTTAGACCCCCTAAATAAAGCAGTTTCAAAATTAAGACAGAGAATAAAAAGGGGCATTTATTTAAAAATTTCAATTTTTTGTTATTCTAAATTTTGTTGTCATAAATGTTATCACAAAATTCCTTTATTTTTTTAATCTCCATTCAGATTATCAATACAAAGAAAATACAAAGAAAATTGCACAGAACTAAAAATGTGACATTGTTTTTCATACATCATAAACCAATAAATATTTTTCATTGAACATATTCAATCTAAAACAGATAACAGAATTATGTAAAAATGTATATTATATTCCCTTTCTTTCACATTTTTTAAAAGGCCATTGTATTTTTACTTAACTAAGATCTTTAATACATTGTCACAACATCAAAGGAACATAATATTTCGTGCAATATACTTTGTGCTACATTCGTATTTCCCCAGACATATAATTATATTTGCATACAATGTAAAAAAAAAAAGAACTCATAGACAACAAATATACAATATGTTATAACGTTAATTAAATCAATACAGATTTGGCAGTCTGAATAAAGTGTTTTATGGAAACAAAAAAGAAAGGTGAAAACTTCAAGGCTCATGCACTGATAAAACGATTTTCTTTGGAGTTTCATAAATTATATCATTGTTTTTACTACGTCTATCTCTGTTATAAATGCTTTCATTACGATTATTATAATTGGTATTATTACGATTACTATAACTATTCTTATTGTTGTTATTATTATTATAACTTATTATTACTTTTATTATTATTATTATTATTATTAATATTACTATTATCATCATATTCATTATGGTTATTATCATGTTATATCTTTATTACCCTCATTCGAAACATCAAGATAGTAAAATTTAACAGAATGACCATTCTCTTCTCCCATTTGTCACTAGTTAAAAGAAAAAAACAAACAAAAAACATACATATACAAATGAAGAAAAATCGAGAGAAGAAAAAAATTATGCAGAGTGGCCTTCTTTATTTTGCTCCCACAAAACATAAGTACCACTAGTACAATGGAAAATATGCAATCTAAATATGATATTCAAATACATTAAAAAATGAAATAAAAACAATGAAGGAGCTGCTTTAATACCCCTTATTATTTTTCGTTAAATGAAGAGTTATCAGATTATCATTTTGTAAAGAATAACCGACATACCATGTGTTTTCAAAAACCTATTTTTTGCTTCATTTATTTTAATGTTTTGTCTGAAATTATCCTGTTAAAAAATAAATGAAAACAAGCACTCAATGACTTGTAAATGGTTGGATCAGCGAAAAGGTAAAAAGGAGTGGGGAGGAGGAAAGACAAAAAATGATCAACAAAAACCTAAATTTTACGATCTTGAAGGGATGAAATGTTCCCATTTTTTATAATGTATTGTTAGTTTGTCCTTTATTCTTGCTTTTTCATATTCAATTTTTTGGGAGTTCTATATAGCCTTACAGATGTCTTTACATGTTGGGAGCCTTCCGTGTTTATTTTTGTAAATCATATATTTGCCCATAATAAGTACGTGATTAACCAAAATATTATCTTTCAGATTTCCTCTGAAACCTAGGAATACATCAATCCATTGTATATTAAGTAGCTGAAACATTTTCAGTTCATTTCCTACCTCCTTCCATACATTTGATATTTGTTCACATTGATAGAAGATGTGAAAATACGTTTCTATATATTTTTTACAAAACGAACATAAATTTGACTGAGCAAATCCAAATGTATGTAATTTATCATTACAAAATATAATGCTATGTAAAAGTTTGTATTGAAATTCCCTTAACTTCCAATCTAAAGTGCAAAACCTGGGGACAGAAAAACATATGGCCACTACCGACTTATCCAGATTAAGAGCTAATACTTCTGGATGTTTAAAAGCAAAAGAATCTTGTATTGTACTAATGAAAATATTATATAACATTTTGGATGTCACAGACTCCAGAGAATACACTTTTTTGTTAACGTTAAAGGAACTGATGGAGTAGTCCAGATTATCGTTCAAAGTATCATCATTTTCTCTCTTCGCCTTCCAAGAAACTGGTAGCTTATGGTATATATCATTGAGCAGAAGTATATCATCTACATTTAAACCTTTCCTTATGAAATATTCCACTGAACTGATATCACCCTCTGTTATTAATCAAATGTTAACTTGAAAAATTTTTGCGTCGTATAGTTTTTCATTAAACCGAAAAGTCGTACCTGTAATAAGAGTATTATTGAATATTATTTGATTTTCGTTACGAGTTTCTTTGGCAATAAATTGTTTCTCTTGTAAATAATTCCAGATACTCAGAAATTCCATATAAATATCGGGTACCTTTATGTCAATTGAATTACAGTTGTAATTGCAAAGAAATATCATCCTGCCCCCTACCTTATGGAATATAAAATCAAAAAATTGTTTCCATTTCATGTCATTATTACCTATAAGAAGTCTCTTAATCCAAATTACCCTCTGAGCACAGACCATGTATTTAAAGTTCAACATGTTTAAACCCCCCATATCATAATTCCTATATAAAATGTTCCTTTTTATCTTATCGTGACCATTCCAAATGAAGTTAAAGCAGATCGCCTCTACTTCTTTGAATACCCATGACTGTACTGACATTATAGAAGATACATATAATAATTTAGAAATAGCAAAAACTTTAACTAATTGAATTTTCCCAAAAAGAGTAAGATGATCCCTTTGCTTCCACCACCCTAACAATCTTTTTATTTTGCTTAGAATTTCTTTTTAATTCATTGCTTCTTTCACATTAATGTCAAGATTAAAATATACCCCAAGTACTTTAACCAAAGAAACCATTTTACCCAAAGTAATATTGGGTAAAATATCTTCATTTCGACTAGCAGACCCCAAATCCATTATTTGTGTCTTATCCTTATTAATTTTCAGGCCAGATACCTGAGAGAAAAAATTCATTATTTTTTCTAAGATTTTCATATCTTCTATATCTTTTAGAAAAATAGAGCAATCGTCTGCATACATAACCAACTTAACTTCTATATTACCTATCGAAATACCTTTTAAATTTTGTTCTTTTCGAATAGCCAAAGCTAATGTTTCTATAATCAACAAAAATATATACGGAGACAACGGATCCCCTTGTCTTACGCCCCTACCTATTTCAAAATAATCTGTAGAATACCCTCCGTTCATGATACAACTGACGACATTATTATACAAAACTTCTATCCATCTACAGAAATGGGTGCCAAAACCATATTTTTTCATCAATGCTTTCATATATGAGTGTGAAACTGTGTCAAAAGCTTTCTCAAAATCAACAGTTACTAAAAACAATTGTCTTTGTGTAAAAAATAATATCATCAATAATTCTTACAGCTTCCCCAATATTTCTACCAGTAAGAAATCCTACTTGATGAACATGTATCACTTCTTCTAGTACCTTCTTTATTCTCTCAGCCAAAAGTTTCGACAATAGCTTATAGTCAACATTTAAAAGGGTAATTGGTCTGTACTTACGAATATATAAAGGATTTTTTCTTCTTTTTTTAATAATAGTTATAACGCCCTGTTTTTGAGTAGTTGACAATTCACCTTTCTCAAAAGATGTATTAAATGAATCTAAAACAAGGTCCCCTATATCATGCCAAAAAGTGCGATAAAATTCAACGGTCAGGCCATCATTCCCAGGAGATTTATTTAAAGACATTTTATTTAACACTGAAGTACATTCACCGATCGTAATTTTATCATCACATCATTTCTTACTAGCTTCACTTATTTTCAAAGGGGAGATGTCATGAAAATGACCGTCCGCCATATCAGTTCCATGATGTTCTAAATACAAGTAATGGTAAAAATGTCTTATTTCAGTCAAAATTTCTTTGGGGTCAGTTATTTCTTCATTTTTATCTTCTAATTTCAATTTATCTATAAACGTTTTTCTCTGATTTGATGCCAGGAATTGCTTGAAGTAATTTTCATTGATTTCAGTTTCTTCAAACCATTTTGCACGTGATCTTATCTTTAAACCAACAACTCTCTGATTGTAAATAGTTTTGAATTAATTTCTCTTTAATTCTAAGTTGTGTAAAGTATTATTATCTGAGGAACTCACCAGTAAATCTTCTAGCTTCTAAATATCTATCTGTAATTTTCTTAATTTTTCTCTAGTTTCTTGTGCTCTGTTTTTGGAGTACTTTTTGCTTTTTTCACGGATATTCATTTTAACAAAATCCCACAAGACCCTAGGGTCTGTAATATCCTTCTTTCCCTGATCAATACAATTTTTAATTTCTGCTCTTATATATTGAACATATTCTACGTCCAAGCAAAGGCTATTGTTGAATTTCCAGTAAGATGGACCTATATTCTTTAAAACTGTATCTCCCAAGAGCAAACGTAGATGAATTGCTGAGTGATCAGGAGCAATGGAGGGTATAATATTGCACTCGGAAATTTTGTTCTCCAGTTCATTCGAAATTATCCAATAATCTAACCTACTTTGAATTAAAGGGTTATTTTGTCTGTAAGTATATTGAATCTTGTCCTGGTTTCTTTTCCTCCATATATCTAACACATCAAATCTTCCAAGGAAATCCTCGAATTCTAAATTAAAAGTGTGACCTCTAATGCTCCCTTTACTTGAAATGTTCAGATCAAAATTTCGAATCATATTAAAATCGCCACCAACTATCATGCGGGAGTTGTTCAGATTAAATTCATTTAAGCGAAGGCTTAAATGATTAAGAAATTCTATTTGTTCCTGCTGTTTATCTCTAACGGGAAAATATACATTACCAAGAATGTATTTCATGTTTTGTACCCCAACCTCTAATAAAATGTACCTTCCGTCTGTATCACACTCGCTTCTTAATACCTTCAAATTCAATTTTTGTGAGAGTAGAATGCAAACTCCTCTGCTATGATTAGTTCCATGAATAAAAAACACTCCCCACTCCATTCCCTTCCCCACTGATCCTCCACATCATTTGTGCTAACTCCACTTTACTATTATGTTCCTTTTGGTGACCTCTCTAAGGCCCTTCACATTCAAAGAAACTAAATTTAATACATTGTTTTTCGTATCCATCATGAAATTTTCACCTCACCTTGTATATGTACGGCCAATGCACCATTTTTGTCACCTTTCACCCTAACTTTTAAACACACAACAAAAACACAAAGGCAAAACATCACAACGCAGAAAGGAAAGACACAACATACACAAAACAGCGGACACTGCACAGATAATGAAGGGAACTGAAGGCCCATCGCAAGTAGCAAAAAACAAACAAACAACCCCCCTTTCCCCGGACCATTTGTGAAATTTGTTGCATTCAACCTGCTGTGTTTCATCCTTCTATACTTTATAATTACAGAGCTCTTTTTTTTTTCAGTTCCCACGAACACTGTTTCTCTAGTGAAAATATTTCTGATTTAATTTTAGTTCAATTTTTGTTTCCCCTATAGCCATAATTACCTACTTACATTTTCTTACAATAATTATAGTTATCGCTTTTTTATTATTATTATTATCATCATTAATTATATTATTATTATCATTATCATTATTATTATTACTATTATTATATTTATCATTATTTATTCTACTACTACTTTCATCACGTTTTCATAATTGTCATCATTATCATCCTCATAATACTCATAATTTAGTTGAATACCTCAATCATTATATTCATAAGTGTGAAACCATATCCCACACGTGAAAGACATTCACAATGGATATATTACTATTTTCTGGCTCCTTAAATATATTTAACAGGATTTGATGCCATCTGAAAAAAAGTTTATTTTTCTTTCTTTTTTTTTTTTTGTCTTTTCGAAATTTGAAGCGAAAATAAAACAAAACACAAAACAAAACCAAAAAAAAACCACAAACCCCAAATCCTTTCTTTTTCCATAGCTATTAATACAAAACGTGACAAAATATTTTTGGTAGCTATCTAGGTTTGAAACAAGCAAAAGATACGACTGCCTCTTCAATATGCCTCCGCTTGTATTCAGATAATTCCTGATCACCTACAAGTATAATATAGTTGATGCGCATTCATCAAATGGTTATTGCGAAATTGTGATTTAAAACACTAAAATCCTATATTACTAATTGACCTCTGACCTTTGACCTACTTACCCCAAAATCTAATCAGTTCATCTTTCTATGGGGATACATACTGGTACCAAGTTTGAAGTTCTCACCTCAGATAGTTCTTGAGATATCGCGGTAACGGTGCTAAAAACCAGTAATTCCATGTAATTTCATGTAAATTGACCTCTGTGACCTCTGAACTTTGACCTACCTACCCCAAAATCTATAAATCAGTTCCTCTTTTTATTGGGATACATACTGGTACCAAGTTTGAAGTTCTTACCTCAAATAGTTGTTGAGATATCGCGGTAACGGTGCTAAAACCCAAGAATTTCATGTAATTTCATGTAAATTGACCTCTGTGACCTCTGACCTTTGACCTTCTTACCCCAAAATCTAATCGGTTCATCTTCGTATGGGGATACATACTAGTACCAAGTTTGAGGTTCCTACCTCAAATGATTCTTCAGATATCGCGGTAACGAGAAGTGGGACGGACGCACGGACGCACGGACGGACAACCCGAAAACATAATGCCTCCGGCACCCACCTTCGGTGGGCGGAAGCATTACAAAAAACCAAAGATTTTGCTTTCATTTGGTTTTTAATATTGTGTTTATATATAGACTTTCAGGAGATCATCTTGTTGTAAATATACACACCTATGAATCAGTTTATCTTTATAACAATATTCTTACATTGGGAATAAATACAAAACACCCACAAAACCCTGATATTATGTGGTGATCATGCTAATTCCATCTTTACTGCAATCCACAAATCATTATAGATGAAATGTTTTATCGTTAGAGCTGAACAAAATTCATCTAGAAAATGCATTATGAATATCAGAATCCTGCAAATCATAAGGGTGTCTTTCACTAAATAACGATCTTAAATGTCTTAAAGATGTTTACGTATTGGAAATGCTTTCCTTTCCCGACATTGTCTAATTTATAAAGATTCTGGAAAAACAGTTTTGGCTTCAAAACATCTCACTGTATACACTGATATGTTCAGTTACTATAAATAACTTGGGTTGAAAGTAGGTTCAGTAAACATGGTAAGTGTGTAGTATTTATCTGTAAGTAAGTTGACAAAACCAAATCCGAAGATCGCGTCTGAATTCATCTTTCTTGACACTCGAAGTTTTCTCAAAACTTGATTGGTTGTGGCTACGATTTGTTTGGAAAGGTCCGTGACAACGATAAAAGCTGTTCTAAAACTATGTCAGATTTTTGTTTACATTGTGTGATTCCTATGTTTACTCTGTTCTTTACCCATGCTTCAATGGTGAAGAAAACTATATTAGCTATTATTCCCAGACAATGAGCTGATAAATTGAAACCTAACGTGGAGAAGGTTTACGGTTCACCATGTGTGTTGGTAGGAGGAAAGGGAAAAGGAAATTAGAAATGGATAGACGAGGAAGGATGACAAGAGAGAAAAGAAGAAATATTCTTTCGTGACAATGGGTGAAGTCCTGAAAAGGACTGTAGACCAGATGAGATGAGATGAGAAGACTTGGTTGATGATCGATGGATGAGCAGCGATGGATTGAGTAGCGAAGGTTTGAGTAGATGAGGCTTGAGTAGGAGGTTACTCGACGTTTCACTTTTCCCTTTCCTCCTACCAACGCACATGGTGAACCGTAAACCTTCTCCACGTTATAAGCTCCACCATGCAAACCTTCAAAGATCATCAAATTGAAACCTGTGTCACAATTGGCTATCCAATCCATAGTTAAACCACAACTTCAGACCAGAGTTCAAATCAAACCAGAGTCCAGAATACGTGCCATAATGTATAAATTCTCTTTAAATCTTATCTTACTCTGAAGCATACTTTTAAAAAAAAATACATAGGAAAAGTAAAATAATAAAAACACTAGTAATTGCAAGCTTAGTAAGTAAAAACAATTAATTCCAAGCAGTCATATCCCTGTTTGGAAATAGGCTATTGTGTGCATGTTTTGGTCATTTCAGTGCCAAAACACATTATATGGACCACGAATACATACACTGTTTTACTTTTTAAAAAGACAAAAGTAGTGTAAAAAGTGGTTACAAGTAGAAGTGAAATATATTCTTTGACGTCTATTTTCTTTCAAAATAAACCTTTTCATAAAATACAAAGAGATTTTAATGTACAGGATAAATATTTTTCCTTAAGTGGTATAATCAACAGTTTATCTTTTTTTTTTGGAAAAACAAGAAGTTGTCCAAGCATCCGATCTATACATTTCATGTACTTCTCTAGCATAATATTATAATCAAATGAGTAACACCTTGAAATAAATAATCTCAAACAAAGCAAGGTGTATCAACAAGCACTCAAGTGATAAAGACACATCTCGTACAATTCCAATTTATACAAAATATGTTTCCATCATGTTCCATGGAGTACACTGAAATAGCGGTTTTATCCAGCTGTTTAAGATCTCGGCAGGACAGATCTAAAAATTCAAATGTCGGGATAGTGATCTTCATTAAAGGAGAATTAACCCCTGAGTACAAATTTACTTATATTGAAAGGTGTAGTATATTCCTACTTATTGGCCTAAATCATTTTCCAATAAGATATCAGAAAAGGGTATAATAAAGATATTCCAACACCCGGTATCGTCTACTACTCATTTACATGGGGGCTGCCATTTTCTTGCTGATTTGGATTTGTACATGAACCATTGAGAAATGTTCCGGTCAGGAAGATATTTTGAATCCAAGACCTAAATTGATTTTCTTCATTACCTAAAATCCCATATGTGACGAAAAATATAAAGTGGGTGTTTACATGATTTATAAAAATTAAATCTTTATAATGATACTTTTAAATTGTCTGGTTTTGCTTAACAAAAATCTATTTTCTTGGGTTTGCCAAACAGAGCAGAGCATAATATATGCAGCATGCATTCTGACTTTTCAAGTCCCATTATCCGAAAGCAGGTGAATGCATAGTTTGCCGCTATAGATGCTCAGGGAAGAAGCATCCATAAAATTTGAATTAATTTGCTCCGTCCATTGCGTCACAGTATCTAGAAAATAGATTTATATTAAGCGAATATCGATTTTCAACAGAAATATATAAGGAAATCTTCAGTTTAAAAATAAATTGACATATCTATTCTATATTTTAAATCTCAAATGGGTTTTTAATTTTGAAAAAGGCAATTGGGCATTTGGATTAAGAAAATCTTCTTGTACACATAAAAAAAATGGCAGCCCCCATGTATTGCTAGCAGACGATACATATTGCTAGCAGATGATAAATTTTGCTCAGAAAATCTTGATTCGTATCGATCTCGTATATTTTGACGCGAAGCCATATAGTCTAACAAGTAGGAATAAATAACACCTTTGAACACTATCGTCTTTATTGTTTGAGGTTAATTCTCCTTTAATAATCTCTTTGATATCTGAAGATGTTGACTTACAAAGCATGGCTATTATGCAAAGGCAGAAACAGCTGATGCCCATTCCATAAGTAAAAGTTTGTAAAGTAAATTTTCTATACCACATTTTACCAATATTTGTCATACATTCTTTCAATCTCCTCAGTGCAGAGATATTTTCCTTACCAAGTGTAAAAATGAAAATTAAGACAAACTGATGACTCATTACATGCAAGGTTAACATTCATAACCTCTTTGATATCTGAAGATATTGACTTACAAAGCATGGCTATTATGCAAAGGCAGAAACAGCTGATGCCCATTCCATAAGTAAAAGTTTGTAAAGTAAATTTTCTATACCACCTTTTACCAATATTTTTCATACATTCTTTCAATCTCATCAGTGCAGAGATATTTTCCTTACTAAGTGTAAAAATGAAAATTAAGACAAACTGATGACTCATTACATGCAAGGTTAACATTCGATGCATGTAAACAAATGCCATGAAATAATATTTCGATCCCATTTACACAGGTTTTGGAGACAAAATTACAGCACGCCATGGCGAAGAAGAAATCATTTCCTCTGTATCCCATCTGCAAAATTGTACCTATCGGCTATTTTTATACATGAGGTAATATTTTCACATTCCTCGTTTGATGTGCGCATTCCTCTGTAACAAAAGGTAAAGTGAATTTGTTAACTCGTTCATCATATCATTGTTTTACTTAAAAAAAAAAAAAGTAGTGTAAAAAATGGTTACAAGTAGAAGTGAAATATTCTTTGACGTCTATTTTCTTTCAAAATAAACCTTTTCATGAAATACAAAGATTTTAATATACAGGATAAATATTTTTCCTTAAGTAGGATAATCAACAGTTTATCTTTTTTTGGAAAAACAAGAAGTTGTCCAAACATCTGATCTGTACATTTTATGTACTTCTCTAACAGAATATTATAATCAAATGAGTTAACACCTTGAAATAAATAATCTCAAGCAAAGCAAGGTGTATCAGCAAGTACTCAAGTGATAAAGACACATCTCGTACAATTCCAATTTATACAGAATATGTGTCCATCATGATCCATGGAGTACACTGAAATAGCGATTATATCCAGCTGTGATCTCGGCAGGACAGATTTACAATTTCAACGGGATAGTGATCTTCATTCATAATCGCTTTGAAAATCTGAAGAGATTGATTTACAAAGCATGGCTATTATGCAAAGGCAGAAACAGCTGATGCCCATCCCATGTGTAAAAGTTTGTAAAGTAAATTTTCTATACCACCTTCCCCAATGTTTTTCATAATTTTTTTCAATCTCATCAGTGCAGAGATATTCTCCTTATAAAGTGTAAAATTGAAAACTAAGACAAATTGATGACTCATTACGTGCAATGTTAACAATCGATGCGTGGAAAGAAATGCCATGAAATAATGTTTCGATCCCATTTACATAATTTTTGGAGACAAAATTACAGCACGCCATGGCGAAGAAGAAAATCATTTCCCCTACATCCCATCTGCAAAATTGTACCCATCAGCCTGATGTGGGTAAATGAGATAATATTTCCACATTCCTCGTATTGATGTGCTCATTCCTCTGTAACAACTCGTAAAGTAAATTCGTTCTCTCGTTCATCATCTCCGCCTATAACTTCAGGATCAAATTTGATTAAAAATCTTTCAAAATCTCATCAGTGCGGAAATATTTCCCATATTGCATGTAGAGGCAAACACCAAAACAAACTGATTGCTCAACTCATACAATGTATCTAACATTAAAGGAGAATGAAACTCAACATACATTAGCTGATAATCATGTGGAAAATTGTCAGCCTGTTCAAAATATCTTGAAAATACTCTGATTTGATTACTCAGTAAGGAGAACAGTCTCTCTAAAGTTTGCAGATTTCTTGCTAGATATTATCCCATGGGGGCTGCCATTTTGAAGAAACTGTGATGTCATTGCGGTACATGTCAATTTACCTGTACACAATGGATAAGATGTTGCATAATGAATAGCTATTATACAACTAAAGCCACCCATGCAAAATGGCAGCCATTTTGGTACCCCCATTGTCTCCCACAGGTGATATCTAAGAGCAGTTGTAGATCTTTGTCACTTCTTTAAAGAATTGACAAACCTTTGTCAGACCAAGCAACTTACAATTGCATGCCAAATCGAGCTTAACAAAAGAAACAGCTGACCCAAATATCTTGACACAAATAGGTTATATGACAGGATAAAAGTATCTTTATTTGAATGTACATGACTACAAAAATGGTTTATTATGAGAAAATCCAGTGTCATGCATTCCACAGCTGATCATGAGTGTCACGGTAGCTAGTGTATAGGTCAGTGGGTATCTCACAAATAGAACTGTTCTGACATTACTTTGTAAAGAAAATGGCAGCCCCCATGGGATAATGTCAAGCAAGGAAACTGCAACTTTTGGAAACACTGTTCTCCTTCTTAAATAATCAAATACGAGTAATTTCAAGATATTTGTAATAGGCTGACAATTATCTACATGATTATAGGCTAATGTTTGTTGCCTTTTATTCCCCTTTAAGGTGTAGTAAATGGGTACCTGGTAGGAATTTATTCCTTGAAATGCTTTGAGCGCCTTATAGGGCAGCTCGGCTAAAGCCAGGGTAATATTGGAGCGCCTTGAGCACCATTGGTGGATACGAGCGCTATATAAATACCCAATATTATTATTATTATTGTATGAAATTTGGTAACAAGACTGCTTCGATCCGTTTTACACGGGTTTTCGGAACACAATTTGAAAACAGTTTTATCCAATTACAACACGCCATGGCGCAGAAGATCCCTTTTCCCTACCTTCCAGCTGCAAATTTATACCGATCAGCTTTATGCGGGTGGACTTGTTTTCATTTTTTCTCATTAGATATGCTTGTTGCTCCAACATAAATCTCTTTCTTTTGAGAGGTGCTGGTAGATCTGTAACGAAACGGGTGGTAGGTCGGGAAACAGCTTGACCTCCACGGGTCATTGGACGCATTCGGAATCTTTTCTCATACGCACTCAACACCAAATCTCTATCCATCGTGGCTCCGAAGCGAACGATAATTGGGTCATGACCACGCCCATCCTGCTCGTTTCCCTGCGTATTAACGCGACGTGGTAGCCTATGGGCGTTTGCGATGAACATACCCTCAGATTCCTGTTTTGTGAAACCTAATTCCTCAATTGCATTTCTCACCACTTTAACCACTTTCTCATCTTTTTTTTTTCTCAATCCCATATACGAGTAAGTTCAGTTTACGATCGTGAAGCTCAAGAGCCATTATCATTTGTTTAAGGACGTTCCTCAGTTAAAGTCAAATCCATGTCAGTTTCACCAAATTTTGCACACAGTTACTTTGGTCCATGAGAAGCCCAAATATGCATAGAAAAGTATAGGTCCATGTGCTTACTTTTTTTCTATGGGACACTGAAGTGTGCCATGATTGGGTGTCAGGTAGAATGACGTCAACGCAGGTTTTTGGCCATTGATAGACCTCACAATTCGTAATGTCATATACAAATCCCCATTATTCTGTCAAAATCCATGTCAGATTCGTAAATTTTTCCAGATTTGTAGAGAATTGTATACTGCAAAAGGAGAAAGTAAAAAAAAAAAAGGGGGGGGGTCCATGCACACGTTTTTGTGCTAGCAGCACCCTTAGGTGGGGGAAAAAGTCAAAAACTCGCAAAACTAGTGAAAACTGTGCATGGCTGGGTGGGAACCTGTCTAGGAAGGTGTTGGGATCGAAATAACCCTACTGTACATTCCAAATCCATGCCAGATTTGTACATTTTTCAAGATTTATAGAGCATTACATACTCTATTAGGAGAAAGTTTAAAAAACAGGGGGGGGGGGGGTCCATGCACACGTTTTGTGCTAGCAGCACCCTTAGGTGGGGGAAAAAGTCAAAAACTCGCAAAACTAGTGAAAACTGTGCATGGCTGGCTGGGAACCTGTGTAGGAAGGGGATGGGTTTGTAATAACTCTACTGTACATTTAAAATCCATGCCAGATTCGTAAATTTTTCAAGATTTGTAGAGAATTACATACTATATTAGAAAGTTTAAAAAGGGGGTCCATTTTTTTTTTTTTTTGAATGATATTTTATTGCTCCCTCTCAAGATCAATATTACATTTCAAGAAACAATCATACGTCACAAATAAAATAATTTGCATATACAAGGAAACTTAATGAAAGACACTAATATCAGTAGAATTCTCTGACCTTATCTATGATTAAACAGGATTATTTTTTCGATGAAAGGAAAAAAAATACAATACATCAACCATTATACATAGATATATAACTATTTTCTTTCATGTAATACTTTATAGTAATAATAAAAAGAACTTTTGTTCCAAATAATCGTCTTGAGAAAGATACATTAATATCACATTAAATCATAATATATAATATTCAGACAAAAGAAATTAAAGAACAAAGATTACAAATACCAATTATACTTTTAAACAATATAAGGTCTTCCAAAATATATGGAATAACGGAACAAAGGCTCTTTTTAGAAAGAAAAAAAAACTATATATCGATCATTGAACATGCATTTAGAAAAAATATCAAATTATACATTATTTCTTGAAACGATTCTTTATAAGATAAAAAAAAAAAACTTAGAGGAAGATATACATGGCCCACCCGAACCCACCCTTAGACACTCATCTCATCCCCCCTTCCCCCTCACCATTCTCCTACCAATCACAACTCACTCGTTCTCACTCCCACTTCTTGCCCCCCCCCCCCCCTCTCCCTCCCCCAACATATCAACACCCATGCATGCATCCAGTTCCGGTTTGCCTGTCCATAATGAGAACATAAAAAAGCAACCAAAAAAAGCCAACAAAGAAAACAAAACAAAACAAAAACAAACGAAAACAAAATCAAAGAAACGCATCAATCTGTTCCCATTTCCTTAAGTGCGCCCCCAATTTCCCCTTTTTGTTGGCTATCTTATATTCTTCGTCTCTGTGATCTTTTATCAAAGTAACTGTTTTTTGTAGAGATGGCAGCTCGCCTTGTTTTCTTGAAGAAAAAATTATGTGTTTTAGAAGAAAAATTATACAATTTATTAAATATATTCGTACAGTTTTACCCGATAGTCCCATAAAATGGATTTCCAATCATTTATATTAATTTCTCTTAGATCTAGCTTTTTACTAATGTCCTGCCATAATTGTTTAACTTTAGGACATTCTAAAAACAAATGTTGGTATGTTTCAACTTGATGTTTACAAAATGAACATAGATTGTCCAACTCGAAACCAAATTGAAAGAGTCTCTTTTTCGTATATATAGCCCCATACAATAGTTTGTATTGAAACTCTCTTCGTTTATTAATTACAAATGCATTTTTCAGTCTTGTAAATATTTCTTTTAACATCCCAGTTCCAAAATCATGTTGAACATTTCCATCCGTTATCTTTAATGTATAATCTCTTTGAAACTGTTCAATAAAGTGATTATATAACCGTATAGACTTTAAATCGCTAAATTTTTGTATATCACCAAAAATCTTCAGATCTATTTGAAAATGTTCAGTATCCACATGTATAAAATCACTCTGTATCCATTCCAGTTCAATGACTGAAAATATTTTTTGAATCATGATCAGGCTGTCGGTGGTAAAACCTAAGTTATAAAAATAAGAGATCGGTTTAAAATTACCTCCAACGGTTATATCTGATGCTTTAAATATTCCTTTATGAAAAAGATCAGCATCAAAGATCATTTTATTTCGAAAAGAAATGCTTCTATTATTAAACATTATCGGATTGACTTTGTTCTTTTCGAAGTGTCTACATTCATCTATATCTTGCCAGGCTTTTAACATATCTAAATAAAACCTGGGTATACCATCTAAATTCATTTTTCTTCATGTCATAATTACAAAGAAATATACTTCGACCTCCTATCGATCTAAAAAAGTAATCAAATGTTAGTTTCCACCCTAAGTATTTTTCACCATACAACAGCCGTTTGATCCACATTATTCTTTGAGTCTTAATAAAAGTTTCGTAGTCAGTTACCGGAAGCCCACCTGCAGAATAATCTTGATATAATATTTTCCTTTTTATTCTATCTTTCCCACCCCAAATGAAATTAAAGGAAATCTTTTCAATTTCTTCAATGATACTATGTGGAACAGATATAAGAGAAGATACGTAATTTAATTTTGAATATACATACATTTTCAATAATTTGATTTTGCCATACATCGTAAGATCTCGTTGGCTCCACCAACCTATTAATCTTTTTATTTTACTTAATATCTCTTTGTAGTTTAAATCATCTTTTATTTTAGAATTACGTGAAAAATAAACTCCTAGGATTTTTATGTCTTGTACTCTATGTCCCAAAAAAGGTACACCGGGCATATCAATCGCTTCCCCCAACCAGATAAAATGTGTCTTATCCATATTTATTTTTAATCCACTTAATATCTCAAAGTCTTCGAAGACTTTCTTCACCCTATCAATTGACTTCATACTTTTAAAGAAACAATGTAATATCATCCGCGTAAAGTACCTGCTTCATTTTTCCAGTATCAAACCGAATTCCTTCAATACTAGGGTCCTTTCGGATATAATGAGCAAGCAGCTCAATAGCTATTATAAATAAATAGGGGGACAAAGGGTCCCCTTGTCTTACCCCTCTTTTAACTTCAAAGTATCCAGTTGAGTGTCCCCCATTCATCACGCAGCTACTAACATCATTATAAAGAATTTTAACCCAAGAGCACAATACATTACCAAACCCAAAGGATTCCAATGCTTTGAACAGTAGTCTATGTGAAATACAGTCAAATGCTTTTTCGAAATCTACAGCGATAAGAAAACCTACAGGCTGATACAATGACTGAAAAAATACATCATCTATTAACCGCACTGCCTCCCCAATATTTCTCTCTTTAACATAACCCACCTGATCATAATAAATGATATCTCCTAATACCTCTTTTACCCTTTTAGCCAATACTTTTGAAAGGATCTTATAGTCAAGATTTAAAAGAGTTATTGGCCTGTAGTTTTTCATATACAAAGGATCTTTTCCCTCTTTCTCAATAAGTGTAATGACTCCCTGTCTCTGTGAATTGGATAAAACCTCAGTTTCGAAACTTTCATTAAATGCTTCCACTATATACTTCCCTAAGATTGGCCAAAATGTATAATAAAATTCAGCTGTAAAGCCATCATTGCCTGGTGACTTATTCCATTTCATTTCCTTAACAGCTTGATAGCATTCTTCGAATGTTATATGCCCTTCACAAAATGCTTTATTTTCTTCGCTTAGTTTGGGCAGTTCGCTTAAAAACATATCATTAATATCTTCTGTTATGTCGTTATTTTGACATGCATATAAATTCTTATAAAACTCCCCATGATCTTTAAAATCCCTTTACTATCACGTATCACCTCATTATTGCTATTGTATATTTCCTTGATCACACTTTTCCTTTTATTCGACTTTAATAATTGTTCAAAATATTGAGAATTTCTTTCTCCTTCTTCAGACCATTCTGCCCTCGATCGTACCTTTAAGCCTTGACGAGAATAGTCAAAAAGCTTTTCCAGTTCATTTTTTTTCAAGTCTAGTTCTTCCTGAATGTTATTTTGCAAATTAAACGTCAATCGATATTCTAAGTCTTTAATTTCTTTTTCCAATATTTCAACTTTTGCTTTCCTGAGTTTTGCTTTTCCAAGGGAAAACTTCATAATATATTCCCGTAGTTTCATTTTCATAAAATTCCAAAATTTGATTTTACTATTTATTTGACCCAGCCACGTTTCCTCTATTTCACTAATCTTATTTTTTGCCCCATCGACAAAATCCTTGTCATAACATAGACTACTATTAAACTTCCAATATGATTTACCAAAAATGAAATTATCGACCAAATTTGTAACTTCTACTCTAACACCAGCGTGGTCAGGTGTGATAGAGGGCAGAATTTCAGATTCACTTACGACTTTTTCTAATTTGGATGATATAAAAATATAATCTAATCTGCTCTGCACCAATGGCTGCTTCTGTCTAAAGGTAAATTCTCTTTTATAAGGATGATGCTTGCGCCAAACATCAATTAAATCAAACTTATCAAGAAACTCTCCCAACAAGTCTCTATATTTGCTATTTGAAATATTACTCGCCCCCATATAATCTAAATTATAATTCATAGTTATATTGAAATCTCCCCCAATTATAAGGGAATACTCTTGACTGAATACAGAAGATATCATCCTATCCAGATTAGACAGAAAATCAACTTGGGCCTTTTCTTTATCTTTTGTAGGAAAATATACACATCCCAATATCAATTTTTCGCTTTGGCATTTACCTTGTATTATAATGTATCTTCCTTCCTTGTCTTTTATGATTTTTTCCATCACAAAGCCCGTGTTTGGTTTCAACATCACAATAACTCCCCTACTGTGATTACTACCGTTACTAAAAACCATTGCCCCTTCCCAATCCCTTTTCCAACAGCCTTCAATGTCTTCTGTACTGAAAGTTTCCTGCAAGAATATTATATTTCCCGACATTTTACACCACTGGAAAATTTTCCTCCTTTTAACCATATCTCTCAGTCCTCGAACGTTGATCGAGACTACTTTTAAATTATTCACCATTGAAAACAATAAAAATTAAACTGTGACAAAAAGCTCGGAACAGAATTGTGTAACATTGCGCCAATTTTTCGGTAAATGGGAAGAATGATGCATTTTTAAATACAGAAAAAACAATTGTCAATTGAAGTTGGAAGACAAGTACAGAACAATTCCGGAACTAGAAAACATGCCACACGTCACAAAGTCTCTCCGCCTACAGACTGAACAAAGAAAACATACCAAGAATAGACGTGTCTAAAACAAAATTCCTTTTCCACATCTTTGACCCTAGTAATTACGCGTAATCAAGTCCCCCTCCTCCCTCACATACAGACCAAAGATAAACAGAGTTCGAAACGGATAAGCTTATATAGCAATTAAAAAGGAAAAATCAACATTCAGTATTCATTCATACACCCAGAGTGCATTGACCCAGAATACGCCATTACTCACTCCATAAGTAAGCTGTGCCCGCAATTTACAAGTATTGAACCTTATATTGTATCTATCTCGAGTACAACCCAAACATCCCTTCATTTGGTTAAACCTAGCTCCCTCATAATTGACAAAGCTCAATGTTAATACTATAGAATAAAGCTATTTTCACGGCGGATACAAAATTCCACACCCCGCTCATGAGGGACAAATATTATAAAACCAAGCCTTTAACCACGGTGGATACAACTACCACGCCCTTTTCATGAGCAAATACTATGCTTAGATATTGGTTATAGCCTCAGGGAAGTATGTTGTAGAGCTGATCAGGAGCTGGATGTCCCGAGTCCTCCCTCACTGCTCGATACAAAGCTTCCCCTCAACTACCACACAATATGAGTGGACTAATAGTAGGTCCAATATATATACCTACATATATACGCACATACACACAGACAGTATATATAACAATAGTGTGCAATCACCTCATTTACAGGGGCATCAATCATTTACAAATAAATTTCTGTCTTTGCCCATACATGTATCCCACAGATTACATAACACTCTTGTTTGAGTGTAAGACAGTCTGAACTGAGTGAACATTGTCAATAACAATACCATTCACAGCTAGTTTTTTGATGACCTACAACATTTTTTTTTTTTGAATAATATTTTTTATTGCTTCCTCTCAAGAACATATTACATTTCAAGAAACAATCATGATAAGTCACATATAAAATAATTTGCATATACAAAAGAAACTTAATGAAATACATTAATACCAGTAAAAATTATAAAATTCTCTGAAATTATCCATAATTATTTTTCGATGAAAAGAAAATACAATGCATCAATCGTTGGACATAGATATATAACTATTTTCTTTCATATAATATAGTATAGTAATAATAAAGAGCTTTTTCTTTCAAGTAATATATTATTCCTTCGTCTTGAAAGATACATTAATATCACATTAAATCATAATACAGTGTATATAATATTCAGACAAAAAGGAACTAAAGAATAGAGTTTACATAGACCAATTATACTTTTAAACAATATAAGGTCTTCTTAAAATCGGAATAACAGAACAAAAGCTCCTTTTTTTTATAAAGAAAACAAATACAATGTATCGATCATTGAACATGCATTTAAAAAAAAATATATCAATTATACATGATTTCTTGAAACGATTCTTTATTTAAAAAAGATTTAAAAAACTTAGAGGAAGATATACATGGCCCACCCAAACTCACCCTTACACACTCATCTCATCCACCCAACCCTTCCCCCTCACCATTCTCCTACCAATCACACACACACTCATTCTCACTCCCACTTCTCGCACCCCCCCCCCCCCCCCCTTCTCCCTCCCCCAACATACGAACACCCATGCATGCATCCAGTTCCGGTTTGCCTGTCCGTAATGAGTACATAAGAAAAGCAAACAAACAAACAAAAAAACAACACAAAAGCAAACGAAAACAAAATCAAAGAAACGCATCAATCTGTTCCCATTTCCTTAAGTGCACCCCCAATTTCCCCTTTTTGTTGGCTATCTTATATTCTTCGTCTCTGTGATCTTTTATCCAAGTAACTGTTTTCCGTAGAGATGGCAGCTCGCCTTGTTTTCTTGAAGAAAAAATTATGTATTTGACAAGAAAAATTACACAATTTATTAAATATATTCGTACCGTTTTACCCGATAGTCCCGTAAAAATGGATTTCCAATCATTTATATTAATTTCTCTTAGATGCAGCTTTTTACTAATGTCCTGCCATAATTGTTTAACTTTAGGGCATTCTAAAAACAAATGTTGGTATGTTTCAACTTGATTTTTACAAAAGGAACATAGATTATCCAACTCAAAACCAAATTGAAAGAGTCTTTGTTTCGTATATATAGCCCCATGCAATAATTTGTATTGAAACTCCCTTTGTTTATTAATAACAAATGCATTTTTCAGTCTTGTAAATATTTCTTTTAACATCCCAGTTCCAAAATCATGTTGAACATTTCCATCCGTAACCTTTAATGTATACTCTCTTTGAAATTGTTCAATAAAGTGATTATATAACCGTACAGACTTTAAATCGCTAAATTTTTGTATATGACCAAAGATCTTCAGATCTATTTGAAAATGTTCAGTATCCACATGTATAAAATCACTCTGTATCCATTCCTGTTCAATGACTGAAAATATTTTTTGAATCCTGATCAGGCTGTCGGTGGTAAAACCTAAGTTATAAAAATAAGAGATTGGTTTAAAATTACCTCCAACGGTTATATCTGATGCTTTAAATATTCCTTTATAAACAAGAGCCCCAGGGGGCACGACGCTCACCTGAGGTGGATCAATTCACATCTGGTGCAGGGGCCCCTATAAGGCCACCCAGAAAAATTTCATTAACAACTTTCATTCTTCATCTATAGAGGTATCTCTATACACAATACCAAGTCTGAGCTTCCTACCTAGTTCGGTTAAATTCCAATCATGTGTTTTGGAGAAGAAGCTGAAAATGTAAAAAGTTTATGGATGGCAGACAACTTGCCCCATCCCCCCCCCCCCCCCTCAAGTATGTTACCCCCACAGACCCCCTATACATGTAGGGCCACCCAGAAAAAATTCATGAACAACTTTCATTTTTCGTCTATAGAGGTATCTCCATACACAATACCAAGTCTGAGCTATTCCTGGTTCTGGAGAAGAAGATGTTTGAAATTTACATAGCTTTTACACTTGGGGGCCCTCCCCCTGGGCTCCCCCTGGGCCCCCCTGGGGGCCACATGTACCATTTTAGCAACTTT